>PVIH01010902.1:12020-59962 GCA_004025045.1 Sigmodon hispidus
AAAAAAAAAAAAAAAAAAAAAAAAAAAAAAAAAAAAAAAAAAAAAAAAAAAAAAAAAAAAGCCATAACTCAAAATGTTCAGGAAACCTGGGACACCATGAAAAGACCTAACTTGAGAATAACAGGAATAGAAGAAGGAGAAGAATACCAGCTCAAAGGCACAGATAATGTTTTCAATAAAATCATAGAACAAAATTTCCCTAACCTGAAGAAGGAAATGCTTATAAAGATATAAGAAGCTTACAGAACACCAAATAGATATGACCAAAAAAAAAAAAAAAAAATCAGCGTGCCATATTATAATCAAGCCACAAAATATACAGGACAAAGAAAATATTTTAAGAGCTTCAAAAGAAAAGGTCCAACTTACATATATAGGCAGATACATCAAAATAACACTTGACTATTCAATAGAAACAATGAAAGCTAGAAGTGCTTGGTCAGATGTTATACAAAAACTAAAAGAGCATGGCTGTCAAACTACAATACAATACCATGCAAAATTATCAATCACCATAGATGGAGTAAACAAGATATTTCATGACAAAGTCAGACTGAAACAATATCTATGTACCAATCAAGTGCTACAGAGAGTATTAGAAGGAGAACTCCAACATAAGGACCCCAGATACACCCATGAAACCACAAACAATCAATAATTCCACAGAAGAATACTCCAGAGAAAGGAAATACAAACAAGGTGCCAAAAAAATGGCAGGAAATATCAATCAGTGGTCACTAATATCCCTTAATATCAATGGACTCAACCCTCCTATAAAATGACACAAACTAACAAGATGGCTACAAAAACAGAAGCCATCCTTCTGCTGCCTACAAGAAAGACACTTCAACCACAAAGACAGACATAGGCTTAGAGTAAAGGGTTGAAAAAAGATTTTCCAGTCAAATGTTCCTAAGAAACAAGCGGGGGTTGCCATCCTAATATCTAACAAAGTAGACTTTAAGCTAAAAGCAATTAAAAGGGACCAAGATGGTAATTATTTATTCATCACGGGAAAAATTGGTCAAGAAGAGATTTCAATCCTGAATATTTAAGCCCCTAATATAAGGGCACATACCTATGTAAAAGAAACACTGCTAAAACTCAAATCCCACATCAATTCTTACACCTTTATAGTGGGAGAATTCAATACCCCACTTTCAACCTTGGATAGGTCAACCAGCCAGAGATTCAACAGAGAAATAAAGAGACTAAAAGAGGCTATCATACAAATGGATTTAATAGATATAGACAGAAGTTTCCATCCAAATGCAAAGGAATATAAATATTTCTCAGCTCCTCATGGAACTTTCTCCAAAATTGACCACATAATTGTTCATAAAACAAATATCAACAGATAGAAAAAATGAAAATAATCCCTTGTAAAATATCAGACCACCAGGGCCTAAAGTTAGAGTTCAACAACATCAAAACCCAAAGAAAGCCTACCAGCTCATGAAAACTAAACATCACTCAGCTGAGCCACCTCTGGGTCAAGGAAGAAATTAAGAAAGAAATCAAAGACTTCCTGGAATTTAATAAAAACGAATCCATAACATATCCAAACTTGTGGGACACAATGAAAGCAGTCTTAAGAGGAAAATTCATAGCGTTAGATGCCTTCATGAAAAACCTAGAGAAATCCCACACTAGAGGACTACCAGCAGAGCTGAAAGCCTTAGAACAATTAGAAGCGAACTCACCTAGAAAGAGTAGACAGCAGGAAATAATCAAACTTGGAACTGAAATCAATACAATTGAAACATAAAAAACAATACATAGAATCAGAGAATCTAGGAGTTGGTTTTTTGAGAAAGTCCACAAGATAGATAAGCCCTTAGCCAAACTAATCAAAAAACAAAAAGTGTTCAAATCAACAATATCAGAAATGAAAAGGGGGACATAACAAAAAACCTCCAGAAAAGCCAGAGAATTATCAGATCATACTTTGAAAATCTGTATTCCACAAAAATGGAAAACCTAGAAGAAATGGACAGCTTTCTGGACAGGCACTATCTACCAAAATTAAATGATGATCAGATTAATTACCTAAACAGGTCTATAATCCTTAAGGAAATTGAAGGTGTCATTAAAAGCCTCCCCAAAAATAAAAGCCCTGGCCCAGATGGTTTCAGTGCCGAATTCTACCAGACATTCAAAGAAGAATTACTACCGTTACTCCTCAAACTATTTCACACAGTAGAAACTGAAGGAATATTGCCTAATTCCTTTTATGAGGCCACAATCACCCTAATACCCAAGCCACTCAAAGACACAACAAAGAAGGAGAACTACAGATCAATCTCCCTCATGAATATTGATGCGAAAATTCTCAACAAAATTTTGGCAAACCGTATACAACAATGTATAAAAGATATCATCCACCACGACCAAGTAGATTTCATCCCAGAAATGCAGGGCTGGTTTAACATACACAAAACTGTAAATGTTATCCATCATGTAAACAAACTAAAGGAACAAAATCACATGATCATATCCTTAGATGCTGAAAAATGCTTTGACAAATCCAACACTCCTTTGTGATTATGGCCCTGGAGAGATCAGGAATATGGGGAGAATGCCTAAATATAATAAAGGCAACTTATAAGAAGCCAACAGCCAGTATCAAACTTAATGGAGAAATATTCAAAGCAATCTCACTAAAATCAGGAACTAGACAAGGATATTCTATCTACCCTTATCTGTTCAATATAGTTCTCGAAGTTTTAGGTAAAGCAATAAGAGACCGAAAAAACATCAAGGGGATACAAATTGGAAAAGAAGAAGTGAAGCTATCTCTTAGGCAAACAATAATATTATATTCACAAGTAACCCTCAAAATTCTTTCAAGGAACTGCTATGGCTGGTAAACACCTTCAGCAATGTAGCAGGATACAAGATAAACTCAAAGAAATCAGTAGTCCTTCTTTACACTAAAGATAGAAGAACTGAAAAAGAAATAAGGGAAACATTACCCTTCATATTAGCTGCAAATAGTATTAAATGCCTTGGAGTAACTATAACCAAAGAAGTAACAGACCTGTTTGACAAAAATTTTAAATCACTGAAGAAAGAAATTGAAGAGGATATCAGAAAATGGAAAGCTCTCCCATGTTCCTGGATAAGTAGGATCAACATTTTAAAAATGGCAATTTTACTAAAGGCAATATACAGATTCAGTACACTGCCCATCAAAATACCAACACAATATTTTTTGGACCTTGAAAGAACAATACTCAATTTCATTTGGAATAACAGGAAAGCCACGACTGCCAAAACAATTTTACTCAACAGAAGAATCTCAGGAGGTATCACCATCCCTGACTTCAAGTTATACTATAGAGCCACAGTAATAAATACAACCTGGTACTGGAATAAAAACCAACTTTCAGATCAATGGAATAGAATTGAGGATCCAGACATTAACCCAAAAACCTATGAACACCTGATCTTTGACAAAGAGGCCCAAATTATTCAATAGAAAAAAGATAGTATCTTTAACAAATGGTGTTGGCATAGCTGGATGGAAGTATATAGAAAATTGCAAATACATCCGAGCCTGTCACCCTGCACAAAACTCAAATCCAAGTGGATCTAAGACCTCAACATAAACCTAGCCACTTTGAACTTGATAGAAAAGAAAGTGGGAAATACACTTCTTTGAATTGGCAAAGGCGACCACTTCCTAAATATAACTGCAGTGGCACAGACACTAACACCAACAATCAATAAGTGGGATCTCCTGAAGCTAAAAGATTCTGAAAAGCCAAGGACACTGTCAATATGACAAAATGACAGCCTACAGAATGGGAAAACATTTTCACCAACTCTACAAGGGATAGAGGACTGATCTCTAAAATATGTAAAGAACTCACGAATCTAGAGCCCAAAACCTTGAATAACACAATCAAAAAATGGGGTTTATATCTAAAAAGGGAATTCTCAGCAGAAGAGTTACATATGGTTGAAAGACTCCTGAAAAAGTGCTCATCATCTTTAGCCACCAGAGACAGGCAAATCAAAACAACTTTGAGATACCACCTGACACCTGTAGATTGGCTAATAAAAAAGACACAGCGTATGGCCTATGCTGGAGATGATGCAGAGCAAAGAGAAACACTACTCCATTGTTGGTGGGAGTGCCAGCTTGTTCAGCCACTTTGGAACGCATTATGGTGGTTTCTCAGGAAATTGAGAATCAATCTCCCCAAATATCTAGCAATACCACATCTGAGTGTATACCCTAAAGATACACAGTCACACTTCAAACGCAATAGCTCAACTATGTTCATAGGAACTTTATTTGTAGTAGCAAGAACCTGGAAACAACCTATTTGTCCCTCAACTGAAGATAAATTAACAAACTGTGGTACATAAACACAATGGGGTACTACTCAGCAGTAAGAAAAAATTATATCCTAAAATTTGCAGGCAAATGGATGGACTTGGAGAATATCCTCCTGAGTGAGTTATCACAAACTCAGAAAGACAAGCAGGGGATATATTCACTCATTAGAGGACTCTAAACAAACAACCAAACAAGAAAAAAAGTAAAGCATGCCCAAACTGCAAACCACAACCACTGAACAGCTTGGGATCAGAAATACCCTGAACTGACTCCTTGGATCCCACTCCCCCTAAAGGAACAACTGACTCACTCTTGAGGTAGGGGGGAGAAAACTGGATCTGGCAGGAATGGAGACTGAACTAAGCTGCCCATATAGGGGATGGGAAGATGTGGAGAAGAGTGAATGACCTGACATGGTGGGAGGGGAAGAGACCTTGAATAATGGTATACAAAGATAGGAAATGTGACTTCTTTATTCATAATAATAGGAAAAGAGGAAAAAAAATAGCTGATGATCAAGAAAAGAGTCTAAATGTTGCAGTAATTTCACTTATGTGTGAGGATATTCACAAAGGATTTCAGTCTGAAAAAATGCATGATTCTTTTCTAATTTTTTTTTAATTTATGATAATTATTATCATTATTATGAGTTTTTTTATAATGCAGTATTATCCAGCTGAAGTGTCTTTCCTGGGCCTAATAGTCATTCCAAAGAAAGGAAATATATGTATTTTGTAGTTTTCCTCTCTGTCTCTTCTACAATAAAATAAATACTTTGATAGAGTAAGTCATTGGGGGGTTGGACAGAAATCTGGTTCTGTAAAAATACCCAAGTATTCACAAAGATGACTCCAGTTAACACTCTAAGCAATAGTAGAGAGTGTGTCTAAACTGGCCCTCCAATAATATAATCAAAGCGATAACTACCCTAATTGTTATTACAGGTTCTTCATCCTGCAAGTGTTGGAAACAGATATAGAGATCCATAGCTAAGCACCTAGTCAAGTTTCTCATCCAGGTGAAGAAAGGAAGGAGAGATTATATGAGCAAAGGAGTGAAGATCATGATGAAGAAATCCAAAAAAAAAGATGACAAGACCCTTTGGGTCTCACTAACTTGAAATGACAGCTGGGGCATCTATCTGATACTAAGCTAAGCTCTCTGAATGTAGAAGACAGTGATGGCATGGGGAGTTTGTAGAGCCTTCTGCATGGGTCCCCAGTTTAGTCCTAGTGCATGAACTGGCTTCTTAAAGACCATTCCCTACAGAGGAACACCTTGCTGAGTCTTAATACTGGGGTGAGGGGGCTGATCCTACCTCATCTGGATATGCAAAACTGCCTTGATTCTCCCTGAGAGTCCTTACACTCTGTGATGAATGGATGAAGAGAAAGGGTGGAGGGAGTCTAGGGAAAGACTGGGAAGGGAAGAGGGAATGGGAACAGTGGTAGAAATGTTTTAGAAATGTAAGCAAAAAGGAAAAGCTTATCACAGAAAAACAAAGACAAAAAATAGAAAAGAAAACAGTACAAAGCAAAACAAAAGTCAAAAACACAGCGGGGACAAAATCCCAGAGCATTTTATCATTTTCATATGTAATATATGTCTCACATTTCCCACTTCATCTTAACAATAATTATTATGTGGGAAGTATAAACATTTCAAAAATATAGATCCTTTTAGTGTTGAGATGAGTTAGTAACAAAAATGAGAATGCAAATTAAATATAACTGTTTAATAGATTTTGCACATATATATATACACACACACACAAACACACACACACTCATACACATAAAGAGAGAAAGAGAGAGAGAGCAAGAGTAAGGTAGCAAGCTAATATTATCTATAATTTTGGAAATAAATGACATGACTGCTTATATGATCTGTATTAATTTTTTAATTTGGAATCATAAAGTTGTATTATAATTTTTGACTTGCAATTTTCTAGACATTTTGTCTCATAATTTTATCTTAAACTTATACAACATTTACTTATTAAAACAATTTTTTTAGTGATGGTGAATAATTCTAGTTGATTGTCTTTGCCTTAAAATTAATGCCATTGTTTTATCATTGTATTGCTATTCCTTCCCTATCAAGCTGAACATCCTCTGTTATGTTGTTGAACTTGAATGAACTTGAACTAACAATGCCTTATGAGTGAACATTAATTAGATTTGTGCTCCAAAGCAAATTGAGCAAAGGATTTTAAAGGTTGTAAAAGAAACTAACAAGCAAAATAAATGATAATGCCATCAAGAAGCATACATTAATGGCTGTTATGACCACTAGTTATCTGTAGATTCAAACCTAGAGACCTTTCTACCTAAATGACTAAAGCTAATAAACAGTTCTTAAATTAGAAATTTTCTAATAGAACGATTACATTTGTTCTTTTGATTCAAATATTTTAACCAGTAGTATCACATAAGGGACAAAAACATAGGGAAGATTACTTTATGCTGAGTTAGTTGTAATAGTAGTTCACATTTTCCTGATCATGTTGATACTTCAGAAAGTTTAAAACATTCTATATTATACTATATTTTAAAGGATAGTAGGGATCAATTTTTCCTCATTTATGAATGTCCAACCAATTGAAGGATTCAAAAACATACAGAGAGGGTGCCTTACCCACCCTTCTGTGCTACAACTAATCTCTAGGCTTCTGTAAGGTCTTAACTCACCTATCATAATCCTACAGGCCCTTCCAGTGCCACATCCAACCTCTCTTCCCAGCCAGGATTGAATGGAACTCACTTACTGTATTCCTGGCTCATGCTTCCTGCTTACCTGCTCAGCCTTAGCCATTTCTAACCTCTAGGTTAAACTCACTTTTACATCATCTCTTCTAACCTACATGCTCTTTCTGTGTGAGAATCATAAATCACTACAAAGACATGCCCAAGTCTCAGGGGAAAATGGAAACATTATGAAAAATCAAGTGAATATCTTCTCTATAAACCATACCAGTCTTACAGAAGTGTTGGGCAATAATACATATCTAGAGAAACTCCCAGACACAGATTTTTAAAAATTTATTTACTTTTAGAAAATAAAGGCCTATTTTTCCACGTATTCTCTTGATCTAACTCCCTTCCCCCTCCCAATCTCTCCCTGTCTGTCTTCAGCCTCCCTTCTCCCCATCCTATCCTCCCTCACCAAAAAAGAGCAAGAAGTCCAATGTGGATCAACTCGGCATTTATTCCAGGCAGATCCAAGTTTTCCTCATCATTATGTCTTGACTAGGTTAGGTATTCTTCTGGGGAGAATGGGCTCTGAAGTGTCAGTTCATGCATAGAAACACTTTCTGATCTCTGCTCTCAAGGCTTTACATACTACCCATGTCAGTGGACAGCTGCCTATCCTTGGAGGGCCGATTTCCTTTCCTTGAAGTTTCCCCAGAGGCCGTTCTTAATTCAGTGAGCTTTCCATAGCTATAGCCAGAGATCATCACTGTGAGAATTTTCTTCATAAGACTAACCCCTTGTTCACATAGACTCTTCTGTTCTGCTCTCAGTTGGACCAGGAGGTCAGCTCATTACTCAGCCATGTATCACTGCATCTACCTCTTTTCATTGCTGGATATAAGTTCTGTGAAGGCACGTAGGGTGTGCATTGATTTGATTATAGAAGAAATCTTGACTAGGCAACAACAACACTATTGTTTGGAGACCTAGGCAGGGATATCCTATTAGTTCTTGTAGGTGACCCTAGCACTTGGTCTTTTTCCAACCCCACAATGGCTTCCTTTATTAAGATCTCCATCTCTCTTTTTTTCTCCCTGATTGTTGTCCTCTCACTTAATCCTCCCCTTCTCTCATTATTTGTTACTACCTCTTCATGGTTGCAAATCCTCATGCTCTCAATTAGCTAAGGAGAACATCTCTAATTTCTCTTCCTAGGAGTATCCCCAGAAATCTCTCTTAAGTTCCTCCTGATCCCAAGCTTTTCAGGAGCTGCATTTTGATGCTTGGGTGTTCTTTACTTGGCTTCTTCCTTCCTTCTACCTTCCTTCCTTCCTCCCTCCCTTCCTTCCTTCCTTCCTTCCTTCCTTCCTTCCTTCCTTCCTCTCTCTCTCTCTCTCTTTCTTTCTTTCTTTCTTTCTTTTTTTCTTTCGTCTACAGTCCCCTAATGAGTGAGTACATCCCATGCTTATCTTTCTGGGCTTGTGATACCTCACTCAGGAGGACATTCTAAAAATCCATCCATTTGGCTGCAAATGTTGGATGACATTTTTTTTTTCTGTTGAATAGTACTTCATTTTGTAGATGTACTACTTTTTGTTAACCGATTTTACTATGTTGATTCTACCTATCCAGAAGCATGGTAGTTCTTTTCGACTACTGATATTTTCTTGCATTTCTTTTCTCAGTGACTTAAAGATTTTGTTAAAGAGGTCTGTTACTTCTTCGATTAGAGTTATGCCAAGATATTTAATGTTTTTTGTAGCTATTATAAAGATTGATGTTTCTCTAATTAATTCTCAGCCCTTTTATCCTTAGTGTTTAGGAGGGCTATTGATTGTTTTGAGTAGATCTTGTATCCTGCTACATTGCTGAAGGTGTTTTTAAACTGCAGGAATTCCCTGGTAGATTTTGTGGGTCACACATGTACACAATTGTATCTTCTGCAAATATAATTTTACTTCTTTTCCAATTTGTATCCACTTAATCTCTTTTCATTCTCTTACTGCTTTAGCTAAATCTTCAAGAACTACATTGAATAGATACAGTGACAGAGAAGAAACCTGTCTTGTTCCTAATTTTAGTGTGATTGCTTTGAGTTTTTGTCCATTTAGTTTGATGTTAGTGGTTGTCTTGCTGTATATTGCCTTTATTATATTTAGATATTTTCCCTGTATTTCTTACCTTACCAGGGCTTTTAACATGAAGGAGTGTTGGATTTTGTCAAAGGCTTTCTCTTCATCTATTGAGATGATCATGTGATTTTTTTCATCCAAATTGTTTATATGATGGATCTCATTTTCTGGTTTTTGTATATTAAACCATTCCTGCATCTCTGGGATGATGTCTACTTGATTGTGGTGGAAGATAAAAAAAATCAATTAGACACAGAGTTTAAATGGAGAATAAAAAGCATCATCAAAATATTCCAGGTGTTTAAAAAGACACAACGGAACAGGTCAGGAAAATCAAGAACAAAAAATTTAAGGAAGAGAAAACTCATGGATCCAAAGAAAACACATACATATCTGATGGAAAGGATAATGACAAGGCATTATTTCTGAGCAGCATTTAATAAAAAACATGGGAACATTGACAATGTCTCAATTAAAAGAAGATGAAACTAAATAACCAGACAATCCAAGAACTAAAGTTTTATGAAAATAATATGTTAAAAGGTTTAAAGTATATGAAGATTCAAAAATAATTTAGAGGATCTTAATCAAATAAATAATATTTGTAATTTTAGTCATAGAAAAAACATACAGAAAATGTGGGACACCATGAAAAGACATAACTTCTAAATTACAGCCACACATGTGAGATAGGAATCCCCTGAAAATGCCATAGATTTTATCTTCAACCAGAGCATAGAAGAAAACCTCTAAACAAAGCATCAATGAAAAAAATTAAAGAAGCCCACAGATCATGATATAGATCCATCCAGGAAGAAAATTTTATTTGGCTTTCATAATTAATTTAACAATATTGCTAATGGATATAATGAATTTGGACAACCATGTGTTTTTATGATGCTTTTGAATAATTTTCTTTCTGAGCTTATACAGGATTTCTTTAGGATGTAACTTTTTTCCCCTAAGTACAGATCAGATATTTTTATATATACTCTCTTAAATCTCGGGTATTAACAAAAAATCCTTTCAATGATAGAAGACTTTAATCTTTCGAGAAACTGCTCCATAACACTTGTCCTCATATCTTTTGCTAACAATTACCACCATGCTTCATCAACTTAAGTGTCTTTTGCTCCTAATTCTATAAGAATGTGCAACTTTCAGAGCAGAAAGAAAAATAACAGAAATATTACAGAATTATTGCTTTTAATTTGTCTACTGTTGATTTTACTTCATGTTATATTTTACCAGTCAAAAGTTCAAGACACGTACATTATAAAGCTAACAATGATGTGAAGAAAGACAATTTTTCTTGAGGTAGATCTTATATCAGTTGTACAGTAAAGTATGACAAAGACATATAAAATTTGTGTTTTATAGAAAATTAAAAAAATCTGGCAATTGACATCTTGAAATTTGCATGCAAATGAATGAAACTATCAACTAAATCTTCCTAGGTGAAGTATCTCCAATTAACTTTCCAGATAATTGGGACAAGGCTATAGATGAAAATAAAACAGAAAGTGAGATTACTCAGAGATTGTGAATGTTTTCTATACTGCTGTGACTCAATGGCTCTTCTGAAAATGCATGATATTGATATTCTAGATTTTCAGACCTTGGTCTGACAAATTGGAAATCCAATTCAAGTGTTATCAACCTCAAGCTTGCTTTGGCAATTATATCTGGTACTTTTCCTCACTTAAGAAACACATTTTAATATATACTGAATTTGAACCTGAAATATTATTGTACATCAGAGCAGAATTTTCCCAAAGACCCTTAACATGAAGCCCAAGGACAGAATCAGGTCAAACTGAAAATACAAAAAGTCCAGCAGCAGAAAACAGGTAGAAGTTGATTCCATGTCCTTGCTATCTTTTGAAAGAGGAGAATGAGTGCACCAGGATGGGAGGGAAGTATCCAGGCTTGGTTTATCCTTCCTCTTCTCCGTCCTCCAGGGGAGAAATGCAGTGCTCCCCAGTTCCCAGACAGTGGGGAGCAGTTTAGCCCCAGCTCCCTGTTAAGCAATTTCAGATGCTAGAACATTGTGTGGGGTGTGTCCATTGACAATTCAGGGGTTTATCCTTCATCTAGATGCTAACTCTGGATTCTTTGATCTGGGATGACGACAGAAAGAAAGAAAAAGCTTCTCAATTTACTCATTTTGGAACTTGTCGGCTCTCCTTGGGGGACTGAGCCCCTTATATCATGCCGTACATTTCCTCATGAGATCGACCCACCCAGACAAACTGAAACACCATATGACTTTTAAGTTTCCTGTAGAAACTAACAGGAGCAGATTCAGAACCAGATGTCAAATTTCTGAGATATCCAATCTGGTTGTATGTCTGAGACACTGCCACTTCACAGCACCACAAGATAAAGCACTCTTGTGTCACCTTGCCCATGTACTCGTAAGTTTCATCCAAGACAGTGGACTCTGATAGGGTAACAGGTAACTTTTCTTGCTCCACTTTACAAGGTTTTGTTTCCTATTTATTGCCTTGGGACACAGAAATAGCAGAGTTGTTGAGAACCAATGACCAGAGGAGGGAGAACACCAAGAGAAATGTGAAATGGTCAGGAAAGAAAAGAACGCCACAGTAGATTTTCCAATTCAATGCCAACTCCAACCTGCAGAGAGTTGGATATAGAAATTATCCATATCTGATGAAGTTGCTCCCCTTATAATATACACAAACATGAATCACCTGGCTTTTTTTTTCTTTTAATAACCCAGAACAGTTGTGCTGGCGATTTTGGCCCATCCTGCTGATACAGATCCTGAATGGAATCATCAGGAATGGCACAGTGTGGTAGCAAAATCAAAGTAAGGCCTCAGATTTTTGAAACGATATTCCAAATACTGAGAACTTCTCCTGCACTCAAAATGGTCTCTTGGATTTCTATGTTTATAAGAAGAGCTTTATTTCAGACTCAGACCTGTTTCTACAAATAGGTCCAATTGTGTGCTAATGGTAGCAAGGTTTATCTTCATGCTTACTTAGTATTCCAGGCTCCTGTTACTTGAAGTGTGCTTGAAGTTGTTTTAAGTGAACTATGGCTGCATTTTTAAAAACTGTTTATCTTGGGGAATACATAGTAGAAAGACTTAACTCTGAACTCCTCCTTCTTGTGATGAAGAGAAACAAAGAGTCCAGCTCTTAGGAATGGCATCAGCTCTCCTGAAAACACAATGCTGGGATGTAGACTTTGGCACATTGTGGAACTAGAAGAACTATTATTTTTATAATGGTTTTCATACATCAGGTTATAGAATATGAAAACATATTTATACCCTCAAAAGCTCCCCCTTCTTTTTTAATGAAAAAAAGATAAATCTTTGAACTGCATAGGGAGGTAACTCCTATTATTCCTATGATATCTGACACTGTGAAAAAACTCTGAAAATAATTGTTTTGGTTTTTCTATTTAACTCCATAGACAGCTGATTGGCCTGTGTGGGCTTGATGCCACAGCATCAGAAAAGCTGCAAGCTCCCCACCACCAAACAAATATTGCCCTTCCTTCCTGCCTACAATTTGAACCATAATCTTCATAGATTTAAAAACAAACATTGCATAAAAACAAATATTAAGGATTAAAATATTACAAATAAGTAGTTTAAATAATTTTCCCTCCCTAATCACTCCTAAGAAACAGACACCAGACATTGCTTTAAGGAATGTATTGCTGTTTCATTTTCTGCCCAACCCTTAAAGAATTCACTAAAATGAATTTAGAGCATGTCCTGAAAATGGATAAAGGGAGAAAAAATATATATGAATATTTCCCACAACAGTTTTCCCACCCTTCCATCTCTAAACCCTACCCACCCCCTCCCTCTCTTAAGGAAGTATTTTTTTTTAACATTTCTTTCTGGTGAAGAAATATGACCTGTTGGTGAACAACTCACCCCATGGTCCCTTTAGTAGGGTTTCGGTATACATTTTGTAAATGTACCCAGCTTTGTGTAGAGGCCATGTCCATTGGATATCTTAATCACAATCAGGCCTGTCTGACTCACACTTTATGTTGGTTTATGTGTAAATGCATAATTTATTTCTTCTCTGGACATATCTGTTTAGAAAATAAGGTTCTTAATTGTCAATCAGAGCCACATCCATAAGATCATCATCTTCCTCCCCAATCATAAAGTCAAGGCTGAGCCTTGAAGGCCTGTTTGCAGACAAGATTGGGTTATTTTTCATAGACAATGTCTGATCTGAGGAAATGGGTGATTTATACCAATTCTCTGGTTTGATGCTGTGAGATTTTTTTTTCTGGAGTCTCTCTTTGTCTCTGTTCTGGTCTCTGTCTCTGACTTTCTTCTTTTCCTTTTTGTGCTTCTTATGTTTCTGTGTGCTATTTTCTGGAAATGTTTGGATACCATCATCTGAGCTTACACTGTTCTGGTAAGATTTTTCTGCTATGGAGGAACCTAGCTCATTTTCACTTTTCACATTCTGGGGTGTATATGATGGCTACTTGCTTTGGCTACCATGTTCATGCTTTGGAGTAGAACCACTGATAATGGAGAACCACAGTTTTTTGAAGAGGCTATCTGTGGTCTCAGCACTTCGCCATAGCTTTCTCCTGGTTTTTGTTGGCCCACTTTGGCCTTAATGCTAGGGAAGCTTCTATCATGTTTGCTGATAATTTTTGCCACACCTGTGCTCCGTACATTTTTTTGTCACTGAGATCTTCTTAGAAGAAACCACTGAGCCTCTAGAAGTAGAAACCTTTGATTTGTCTTTGTTCCTTTTCTCATACTTGGTCTGGACTCTCCTCCTGACATGTTATGTTTGGAGGACATGGGATGGTTGGAAGAATTCGTGCTTACTCCCATCTGACTGTCCATTGGATCCTCATCCCCAGGTCCACTGATAACAACACCATGCCTCAGTTTATCTATAACAGCTGTCAAGGAAGGATACTTATTTTCTGGGTGATTTCCCTTTGGAACTGCCATGCTGTTTCTGAGAGGATGACACAGAAGAACCACTTGAGGAAAATGAGGAGGATGATGGGGTATAAGAATTAGATTCTGGGTGAGTTTTCTGAGAGAGTGAGCCTGAGGACCCTGACCCTGAAGATGATTTCATCAGCTAGTTCCTGACATATGTGAACCACCAGAACCTGGACTGATAGGGACTTGAATTTAGAGGATGGGGTGGGTTCCAGCAACAGGCTTCATTGGAGAAGTAAGCTTATGTGAGCCTCGATAGGGTCTTGAATGGAAAGGGGATATGTTTGGTTTACTTATAGAAGGATTCACAAGTGATGATAGAATGCCTTGTGGTTTCATCTTGGTACCACTAGGTCCACTGCTCAGTCCATGTTTGGTAATGGGAGAGGAGCCTGGCTTCCCCCTAGTCTGAGATGAATTTTTGGGCTGGCTGGATCCAGAAGATTCTTGGCTAGAATAAATACTGCCACTTAGTTCGGAACTCCATGAGCCCTCTGATTTACTGCTTTTCTTCTTGCATGAGGGAGAAGTAGAAGACGAGGAAGAGGAAGAAGAAGAATGACTATGGTGGGTTTTGCTGCCAGAGGAAGACACAGAACCACAGCTGATGTACTGACTGTGGGAGCAAGGCTTGCCCACCATCACTGTTCCCTTAAAATTTGGGAATGGGCAGGGTGATAACAACTGGAAGAGTCTGGGACCTTCCTGAACTGCCTGAAGATTTAGATGCACTAGTACTGGTACGTGGGGTGTAAGGTCTATTAGAACTTTGAGATGAAGACTTGCCCTCAGGTTCTGCCTTCTTCTGCTTTGGAGGCTTATCTTTGGAAGGTGTTCAGCTCTGCTTGCCTGATTTGCTGTCTAACCCAGGGCCTGACACAGTGCTAACACCAGTGGCATTGCCTTCCTTTGCCCTCTTTTGAGCTTTTTCTTTTCCTATTTCTCCAGTGGCCTTAAAGGGCTCTGACTACTTCTGTGGTGCTCCATCAGATCTGCAGGATCCAAAGCCTTACCAACTACTGGTATAATACTGAAGTCAAGTGTTTCAGATTGGCTACCACTCTTAAATTTTGTCTCCTCATTATCTCCTCCAAGCATTGGCTTCCCCAAAGTATTTAGTGCCTGGTATGATAATCTTTAGAAATCATCATTATCCCCACTTTGACTTTTTTCATCCAAAAATGTTTCTCCAATACCACTCAGGCTTGGGCTGTTCAACAAAACAGGATTGAAATCTACTCCATCAGGGAAAAAATGATTTGTAGGAGAATCAGTATTGGGCTTCCTGCAGCATCTAAAAAAAGGTCAGCTGTATCAATCTACAGGTTTTCTTTATTATTAGTTTTCTTAATCAAAGGGCAAGATTTCATAATCAAAAAGGGCACTCTGAGAATGCCCAGAACTCGCAGAATCTCAAACAGGGATGCCAATTAGTGTGTAATCATGACTATTGCTGGGAATCTTTGAGGCTTCTTTTGCAATGTCTGAAAGGATATCAGTTACAACTGGGCCAATGCTGTCTAAACTGGGTTGTCAGGTCATCCTTTGAATACTGGGGTGGGTGTGAGGTACTGGTTGTGGGAAATTTGTTGGGACAATACTACACTGACTTGGAGTGGAGCTATATGAGGTGTATCTAGCATGTCCGCTATCATGCTGACATCAAACACATGGTTCTGAGTCAACATCAATTGAAATGAGCTCTCTCTGAAAATCGTCTTTACTCTGGTGTTTAGATTTGTCAGGTAGTACTCTTGATGACTTCTTCTTCTTCTTCTTCTTCTTCTTCTTCTTCTTCTTCTTCTTCTTCTTCTTCTTCTTCTTCTTCTTCTTCTTCTTGGACTTGTTGCTTCCTGAGTACTTTTCTATCCAGGGTAATCCAGAAGGGTTCAGCCTTTCTAAAGGGCTGCTTCCATAAAGGGTTGAGAAATCCTGGGCAGGGTTATCTTTAAAAAGATTCATGAGCATCTTGTGGTCCTTGGTGTTGCAGGCCATTGAAGTGACAAGTGACTGCATGTGATAAGGTGGGGTCAGATGTGAGCCAATGGCAGACCTCCATTCCCTGTGATTTGCAACAAACTGTTAAGAATTGCATTCTGAGACACCTTGCTGAAGTCCTCCCGATGGACCACAGACTCCTGCTGATCTCTGATGCATAGCATGCTTTTTATCCATTGTGAGAGCATTGCATTTTCCGCTGTAACTTGTTTTACACACTTAAATGATGGAAGAGATTGTGGACATGTATTACATATTTAATAAACCTGAATACTGGGGAGAGAGCACACAGTCAAATTCTAGACAGACTTCTCAGGAAATTCTTAAACCTTGAATACAAAGATAACAGCTGAATCAGTCAAACACACCTTTGATCCCAACACAGGGAAAGCAAAAATTTGAGACCATCCCCCTTAATTCCATGACTCCAGCAACAGAACTTTTTCTGTTTCTGTGAGTTCAAGGCTATGTGCCTTTAATTTTAACCTAGATGGGATAGGATGTATAAGAGCTCATAGAAATCAAGCAGATACAAAAGCGACTTGGAGAAGCGACTGGCAGAAGTCCACTGAGAGAAGCAACCATGAGTGAGGCTAAGCAGGTTACAAGACACCTGGGTAAGAATTGACTGTGGTACATCCTCTCACTGATATTTCAGCCTTGTCCTGATATTTGACACTGAGTCTCATTCCCACTAGTACAGGAGATCATTCACTCTTCAACTCTATGCATTGCATATAGTGTTTCTTCTAGTATTTTCTTTTTTGGCAATAAAAGTTCGAAAGAAACAAGAGATATATTTGTGGGATTGCATCTCTTAGCAATAAAAGAAAAGCTATACTCATTATCATGGCTGTCTAAAAAAGACTGGGAAAGGATGACATCAATAGTTATGTTAACATGAAATGGGGGAAGCACATGAAGCCTCAATACTAGATTAATAACTACAGACAAATAAGGTTGACAGTTTAAGAAATAGTCTTTGTCAGGAAAGAACCTCCCTTTTGGGTAATGGTCATTACTGAGGTTGCATGCTATAAGTTGCATTACACAGACAGTGGAGATTGTATTTATATACTTAGAAATACATGTAACATCTGATCATGAGAAAAGAGGGCACATATTTTAAGAGAGAAAAAAAGGGAATATTTTTGCTCATGTGTTTAAAGTGAATGAAAAAAAAGAGGTGATTATAATTGTCCAAAAAGAAAGTAATAAAAAATTGGTCTAGTATGAATTTGAACTATATGTATACACATGCATATGCTATAGTAACATAGCATAGCAGTTTAAGAGATTTAAGTACCTATTGAATTTGGCAGTGTTGGGACTTCCTGTAATGAACTTTGTATGGACACACA
This sequence comes from Sigmodon hispidus, assembly GCA_004025045.1. Lineage (NCBI taxonomy): Eukaryota > Metazoa > Chordata > Mammalia > Rodentia > Cricetidae > Sigmodon > Sigmodon hispidus. Next base: position 29,525 of record PVIH01010902.1, read on the forward strand.
AACAACTAATGTTTTATATAGTTATATTGAATATACATCATAAATTTTGTATAAATATACTTAACATTTTATGTAAGCCTTACTTATGTGTGCACATGCAGTTATTTGGTTCTGACTATGTCATCCATAATTCATAACAAAACGAGATTAATGAACTTCCTCAGTTGTCTTAAATACATGTGTCTGTGTAGAACCATGTGCAGCTTATCATAAGTATGTTAACAGGCTGATCATAATTTTATTCCATAGTAGAAGAAGAGTTCTAAATACATGTTATCAAATGGAGTTATTTTCAGTACATGCATCCATTGAGGGATTTTCTATTTTTATTATTATCATAATTATCAATTTTAATTGTTTCTGAAAACACTTTTATGTTTTAAGACTATCATACCAAAAAGTATAATTGAGGATACATCCACATTATCATGAACTTCCTTTTAAGCATGCATATTTTTATTATGATAAAAATTATTTTTTTATCCATGTATAATGTTGTTCAAACTCCCTTCCCCTGTCTGTCCCTCCCAGTAATTCTATCTTCTCCCCAAACTTTTATCTCCTCCCAAGCAAGGGAAAGAGGTTCCAAGGTCCATGCTTGACTTAGTTCAGCATAGACTCCAGGCAGCTCTGCTTTTCTCATCCCTACTTCAAGACTGGGTTATATGTTCCTCTGGAGGGAATGGGCTCTAAGATGCCTGTACAAGGGGTTTCAGATTGCAAGCTCTTCATTGGTTGTGGTTTGCAGTTTGGAATGCTTTGCTTTTTGTTTGAAATCCACTAATGAGTAAGTACATCCCTTGCTTCTCTTTCTGATTTCGTACTACCTTGCTCAGGAGGATATTCTCCAAATCCATCCATTTGCCTGCTGAGTAGTTCTAAAATGTGTAGATGTATGAAAGATTGTTAATCCATTCTTCAGTTAAGGGACATAGTGGATTCCAGAGTGGTTGAACAAGCTTACGCTCCCACCAACAGTACAAGAGTATTCCCCTTGTTGTGCATCCTCTCCAGCATACGTTATCATCTGTGTCTTTTATCTTACCAATTTTGTACTATAGCAGGGAAGACAAGACTTCATCCACTTTACATTATTTATTTTAATCATAATTTATAAGTAGTGATTGCAATATATCAGTATTCAGTTTTCAGAATCTGAAAAGACAAAATAACGTAAAGTAAGTATTTAAAATTATATGAGTTTTCCTCTAATTTATTAAAATAGTCAAGTACACAGTAGTGTCTTTGACCCTGTACACTGCAGAATAGACATTTTTTCAGACTGTTTTTTTACAGTTTGGCTTTATAAATTTTTGTTCTTTAAAAAGTCACATAGAACCTCACATCTCCAGTTTTCACATTATTTAAAAATAGTAAATGATATCTAATTTACAAAGTTGTTATTAAGACTAAGTTAGAATTAATAGTTACATAAATACAAAATAAAAAATAGTTAATGATATTTAATTTACAGGGTGTTTATGAATAGAAAGTTAGACTTAATACACACCAACAAAACCATACACGTTTATGCATGCATTCATATAATTAGATAATATATAGGAAACTGCTTTTACCTTGGCTTTTTATGTTTTCTACTTTTGTATATTTATCATCTCAGATATTTGTAAAGCCTAGTTGGCTGTAGTTGTGCCAACCATAGCAGGAGTATTTACATTTCTAGCATTTAGAGTGTTGGTGTCTATAGCAATTGGCGACATGTTAAGAATAGCTATTGATGTTTAGTTACTTTGAACAGTAGAAGTGGTATTATTTGAAGCAAATGGTGTGCTGAGACTTGCCTCAGTTGGCACGGTATTATTCTAGGTACTTTCCATTAGAGAAAAACTTTGGCTAGACAGTGCTAAGTGGAGTGATAGAATTGGCATCTGTGTTTTTGTTGCCAGAAGCAATGGAAACTGTTGTGATGGCAACCATACCTAGGGGTCCCGAGTGGAGGATTTTCTATGTTGGTCCTTTTGGTGACTAGAAAGAAACATGTCATAGAAAAAAGGAAGGGAATCAGGTGATTATAATGTGAATGTAAGTGTGAAGGACAGTGCATTTTGCTTGTACCATGCAACTGAAGTCTTGCACCAGAGAAATGGCTGCATGGTGGGGTGTGTGGACTTGAGCAAACTGGGGACCATGAGGACAGGATGTCTGAGACAAATGGTAAACTGATTTAGAATTACCAGACAATGCCTTGTTCACTTGCTTCTCCAAAGCTTTTATGTTTTCAGAAGATTGGAATTTAGTTGGTTTAACCTTCTCTTTAGAAGTATAAATAGATTTCAGTGAGGAAACACAAACTGAAAAACAAAACTCAAATCAGTAGAACTTTTGGCAGATATAAACTGAAATATACTGTTAACTATTACTTTAAAGTTATGTAATTCTTTTATCTGTTTCCATGATTAATTTGTAGATGGAGGCTTAACACTATTGGCTTTGTGTTATGACTTTTGATGAAATATAATGGAAGTAAGACATACCTCTGCTGTTCTCAACTGCTAATAGTTAATATAGTTTTCTAAAAATTGCTTTTAAAAAAACTTTTATTAAAAAGATTAATGTGAACAATCACTACAGAAAGTTTTCAGATATTGTACCACATGGTTTTGATTTGATACCTTAGAGATATGTAATTTTCACCTTTATTTCAGGATAATATTTTTATGTGTAAGTTTTCTGAATGCCTCATTATAGCAATATCAAAGACACCAACTGATTCCCATATTAAATGTTTTTCATGAGAATTTTAGAGTATTAAACAAATCAAGAAATAATTTGAAGTAAATTGTTGAAAATATCATGTAGGGCATACCACAGGTCCCTAGCAGAATGAGAAGTGAGCAGATTCCAGCTTGTGGGCCACCCAGAGACTTTGTCTCTGTCACCACAGACACAGCCTCTGCTCTGACCTCATGCTCTTGCAAAGTCAGTCCCTAGACTAATGGTGGAATAGACCTTCCCCAGTGATCCCTAGAGACACATAACAGGAGGAACTTCCCTTGGCCAGACCTGCTTTCAGGGTGAGCTGCTTCATCAGAAATGGATGTCTTTGATTCTCAAAACATGGGTCCAGACAAGACTTGAAGAAGGGTGTACCAAACAAGCAGTGAAACATGCTAGTGCAAGAATACATATGACAATATCAAGAACAATAAGGAACCATGTCAAGAAGCTGCTGATTCTACAACACCAAGACATGAACATAGCAATGAAGAGTAAACAGAAGGTAACAATATTTAAAAAATTATGAAGATTATAGAAGCCTTAAAAGAAGATATAAAATTTCCCTTAAGAGTAGAAGAAAATACAAATAATGGAAGAGATGAACAAATCCTTGAAAGAAAACAAAGACAAGAAAAACTAACAAATGTAAGAAAAATTCCAAGAATTGAAAATTAAAATAGAATCAATAAACAAGGCAAAATAAATGGCAATGGCACAAATAGAAAAGCTGAAGAAATGAACTGGAACTACAGATACAAGTATAGAAAACAGAATCCAAAAGATAAAATAAAGAATCTCTGGAGTAGAAGACTCAATAGTGGAAATAGATACAGCAGTCAAGGAAAACGCCAAGACCAAAAAAATCCATATCACAAAACATTCAGAAAAAACAGAGAAATCCCGCACAAGGGTACTAATAGAACAGCAGAAAGCCTTAGAACAATTAGAAGGAAACTTGCCTAGAAAGAGTAGATAGCAGAACATAATCAAATATAGAGCTGAAATCAATGCAAATGAAACAAAAAGAGCAATACAAAGAATCAAAGAATTGTTTCATTAACAAAATCAACAATATAGATAAAACTTTATCCACACTAACCAAAAAGAACAGAAAGACTATCCAAATTAACTAAGTCAGAAATGGAAAAGGGAGACATAAGAGATTACCCTCTGGGAATCCAGATAATTATTAGATCACACTTTGAAAATCTGTACTCCACAAAATTGGAAATCCATGAAGAAATGGCCAATTTCTCAATAAGTACTATTTAAGGCCTAAACAGATCTACATCCCCAAAGGAAATTGAAGCTGTCATTAAAAGTCTCTCAACTGAATAAAAAAAGCAAAGGCCCAGAATGTTTCAGTGAAGATTTCTACTAGACAGTCAAAGAAGAATTAATACCAATAATCCTCCAAATGTCCCATACAGTAGAAATTGAAGGAATATTACCAATGTCTTTTTATGAGGCCACAATAATCATAATATACAAGCCATTCAAAAATACAACAATGAGAAAGAATTATAGAAGAATTTCCCTCATGAACAATGATTCAAAAATTCTTAACCAAATTAGGACAAACTGAATACAACAGCATATAAAAACATTATCCAGCACAATCAAGTAGGTCTCATCCCAGAAATGCAGGCATGTTTCAACATATAAAAAACTGTAAATGTCATTTGTCACGTAAACAAACTGAAGGAAAAAACCCACATGATCATCTTGTTAGAGGCTGAAAAAGCCTTTGACAAAATCCAACATCGCTTTATGATAAAAGTCCTGGGGAGATGAGAAATACAGGAAAAATACCTGAATCTAATAAAGGTGATTTAGGAAAGGCCAACAGCCAACATCAAACTAAATGGAGAAAAATTCAAAGCAATCCCACTAAAATCAAGAACTAGACAAGGTTGTGCCCTCTCCCCTTATCTATCTATATAGTTCTCAAAGTTTTAGAGTGAACAATAAGATAACAATAGCAGATAAAAGGGGATACAAATTAGAAAACAGGCAAAATTATTTCTGTTTTCAGATGATAAAATTGTATATATAAGTGATCCACAAAATTCTACCAAGGAACTTCTACAGCTGAAAAATAGAATCAGCATTATACCAGAATATAAATTAATTAAAAGAAGTCAGTAGTTCTCCTATAACCTAAATATAAAAGGGCTAAAAAAGAAATAAGTGAAATATCACCCTTTATAACATCTGCAAATCAAGTAACAGATCTGTTTTACAAAAACTTTATATCACTGAAGAAAGAAATTGAAAAAAATGGAAAGATCTCCCATGTACATGTGGAGGTAGGAACAACAGAGTAAAAATGGCAATGTTACCAAATGCTATCTGCAGATTCAATGCAATTCCCATCAAAATTCTAGCAATTTTTTTACATAACTTTAAAGAATAATAGGCAATTTCATTTGGTATAAAAGGAAAGCCAAGATTACCAAAATACTTTTGCTCAAAAAAAGACTCAGGAAGCATCTCCATCCCCAACCTTAAGTTATACTATAGAGCTACATTAATATACATAGCCTAGTACTGGCATAAAAACAAATTTGTGAATAAATTGAATTGAATTGAAAATCCTGACATTTACTCACATACCTATGAACACCTGATCCTTGACAAACAGTCTAAAAATACTCAATGGAAAAAAGATAGTATCTTCAGCAAATGGTGTTAGCATAACTGGATGGTAGTCCACAAAAAATGCAAATAGATCCAAACCTATCACCATGCTGAGTTCTCTAATCCAAGTAGATCAAAACCTCAACATAAACGCAGCTACACTGAAGTCTTGCACCAGAGAAATGGCTGCATGGTGGGGTGTGTGGACTTGAGCAAACTGGGGACCATGAGGACAGGATGTCTGAGACAAATGGTAAACTGATTTAGAATTTCAGACAATTCCTCGTTCACTTGCTTCTCCAAAGCTTTTATGTTTTCAGAAGATTGGAATTTAGTTGGTTTAACCTTCTCTTTAGAAGTATAAATAGATTTCAGTGAGGAAACACAAACTGAAAAACAAAACTCAAATTAGTAAAACTTTGGTTTAACCTTCTCTTTAGAATGTAAGTCCTTCACACTTACATTCTCATTATAATCATCTGATTCCCTTCTTTTTTTCTATGACATGTTTCTTTCTAGCCACCAAAAGGACCAATATAGAAAATCCTCCACTCGGGACCCCTAGCTATGGTTGCCATCACAACAGTTTCCACTGCTTCTGACAACAAAAACACAGATGCCAATTCTATCACTCCACTTAGCACTGTCTAGCCAAAGTTTTTCTCTAATGGAAAGTACTTAGAATAATACTTTTCTACCCTCCATAGAAAAGAAAAGAAAGTGGAAAATACCCTCCAACACATTGCCACTGGAGATCTCTTCCTAAATATAATACCAGCAGCACAGATCATAAGAACAACAATGAATAAGGGGGACCTCCCGAAGCTGAGAAGCTTCTCTAAGACAAGGACACAGTCAATAAGACAAAACAACAGCCTAGAGAATGGGAAAAGATTTTTCACATACAACTGACAGAGGACTGACTGCTATAATATATAGAGAACTCAAGGAAATAGAGCCCTAAAACATAAGTAACCCAATTAAAAAAGGAGGTTGAAGACTAAAAAGGGCATTCTCCGCAGATGAATTACAAATGGCTGAAAGGCACTTGAAAATGTGCTCGATGTCTTTAGCCATCAGAGAATTGGAAATCAAAACAACTTTGAGATACCACCTTATAGTTGTCAGAATAGCTAAGATTAAAAATACATAGGACAGCCTTTTGTGGAGAGGATGCAAGTATGGGGCACACTCCTTCAGTCTTGGTGGTAGTGTAAGTAAGCTTGTTCAGCCACTTTAGAAAGTAATATGGTGGTTTCTCAGAAAACTGAAAATCAGACGGAAGGCAGTTATGGGCGCCGTCGTCCGGGATTCTAATTTTGTGTTGATAAGCAATCCATGAAGTGCCAACATGGGAAAGAAACGAACAAAAAGAAAAAGTGTTCCAGTTAAGGCTTCCTCTGAATCTGCAGAACCAATGTGCAGACACCTTAGAAAAGGGTTGGAACAAGGCAATTTGTAAAAAGCTTTAGTGAATGTGGAATGGAATATCTGCCAAGACTGCAAGACTGACAATAAAGTGAAGGATAAACCTGAGGAAGAAGCAGAAGACCCTTCAGATTGGTTGTGTCTTAAATGTGGCCATCAGGTGTTACAAGTGTGATGAAGAAGTCAAATACTGTAGTTCAAACCGATTGGGCCAAGTGGTTGATTATGTTAGGAAATAAGCTGGTACTACAACTCCAAAACCAGCAGAGAAAGATAATGGACACATTGAACTTGAAAATAAAAAATTAGAAAAAGAGAGTAAAAATGAACAAGAGAAAGAGAAATTGGAAAACATGGCTAAAGGAAATATTTCCATGGACTCTGTTTCCCAGATAATCGTGAAAGGACTCAGTAATTTGGGAAATACTTGTTTCTTCAATGCCGTTATGAAGAATTTGTCACAAACACCAGTGCTTAGAGAACTCCTAAAAGAAGTGAGAATGTCTGGAACAATTGTAAAAATAGAGCCACCTGATCTGGCACTAACAGAACCTTTAGAAATAAACCTTGAGCCTCCAGGTCCTCTTACTTTAGCCATGAGCCAATTTCTTAATGAGATGCAAGAGAACAAAAAGCGAATTGTAACTCATAAAGAGCTCTTTTCTCAGCTCTGTGAAAAAGCAACACGTTTTAAAGGGTACCAGCAACAAGACAGCCAGGAGCTACTTCGATACTTACTGGATGGGATGAGAGCAGAAGAACACCAAAGAGTGAGTAAAGGAATTCTTAAAGCATTTGGTAATTCTACTGAAAAATTGGATGAAGAAGTAAAAAATAAAGATTATGAAAAGAAAAAGACAATCCCGAGTTTTGTGGACCACATCTTTGTTGGTGAACTAACTAGTACAATCATGTGTGATGAATGCAGGACTGCCTCCTTGGTGCATGAATCTTTCCTTGACTTGTCTCTCCCAGTTTTAGATGATCAGTGTGGTAAGAAAAATATAAATGATAAAAATGTAAAAAAGACAATAGAGGAAGAAGATAAAGAGAGTGAAGAAGAAAAAGATGACAGCTACATGAAAACAAGAAGTGATATTCCTTCAGGACAAGTAAGCACATACAGAAAAAAGCAAAGAAGCAAGCCAAAAAGCAAGCCAAGAACCAACGAAGGCAACAAAAATTTCAAGAGAAAGTTCTTCACCTAAATGATATTTGTGCCACTGACCATACTGAAGACAATGAACATGAAGCTGAAATGTCACTTCCAGGAGAAGTGGAAGTGGATATTGAATCCAACCATGTTTCTCAAGAAGAGGTTATACATACAGAATTTTATGTTAATCAGAAAGATCCAAATGTCCAAGAGAAAATGATGGAAAGTACAACTTATTGTCAAAAATGTTCAGAGGCACTAGGTGTGAAAAGTGTCAACACTGAGAATGATCTGGGGATTTTGACATCTGCTACTGAATGTACTAGGGATTTAAATGGTGCCTTCTTGGAGGAAAGGACCAGTGGAGAACTTGACATTACCAATGGTTTGAAAAACCTTAGTTTGAATGCTGCTATTCATCCTGATGAAATAAATATAGAGATTATGAATGACAATCATTTTCCTGTGGCAAAGGTGTATGAGGTCATGAATGAGGATCCAGAAACTGCTTTCTGTACCCTTGCAAACCGGGAAGCTTTCAGTACTGAAGAGTGTTCAGTTCAACATTGTTTGTATCAGTTCGCCCGCAATGAGAAGCTTCAAGATGCAAATAAGCTGCTTTGTGAAGTGTGCACAAGATGTCAGGGTAATGGACCAAAGGAAAATACAAAAGGTGAGAGGAAACATGTTTACACCCAATGCGAAGAAACAGATGCTTGTCTCCCTTGCTCCTCCTGTCCTCACTCTATATCTGAAGAGATTTCAGCAGGCTGGTTTTATCCTACACAAAATTAACAAACACATAAAGTTCCCGGAAATCTTAGATTTGGCTCCTTTTTGTACCCTTAAATGTAAGAATGTTGCCGAAGATAGTAAAAGAGTACTGTATTCCTTATATGGAGTTGTTGAACGTAGTGGTACTATGAGGTCAGGACATTACACTGCCTATGCCAAGGCAAGAACTGCAAGTAGTCATCTCTCTAATCTTGTTCTTCATGGTGACATTCCACAAGATTGTGAAATGGAATCAACCAAAGGGCAGTGGTTTCATATCAATGATACACATGTGCAAGCTGTTCCTGTAGCTAAAGTACTAAACTCACAAGCCTATCTCCGGTTTTATGAGAGAATACTGTAATAAAAAAAGTGCTTTTTTTTATTACACTGGCTATATAACTTATAAACATAACAATAAAAAGTTAAACTATAAAAAAAAAAGAAAACTGAAAATCAATCCCTTCATGGATCCAGCAGCTATTGGGCATATATAGTAAAGATGCACATTCACACCCCAAAAGCAAGGATCGAAATATGGAAACTTTGTGGGATAAAGGTTATGGGAAAAATGAGGTGATTATAACTGGAAAAATACAAAATATTTTTTGATTTTTTTTTCATTTTTGAGTTATCTATGTATTTCCTGGATCAAATTCCCTTTCCCCTCATGTTTGTACCAGTTACTCTCTTTTCTCCACATCTACTTATCTCTTCCCCAGGAAGGGCAGGATGTCCAAAGGTCTTGTCTGCTTTGGGCTAATGCTTCAATCTGTCAAAGTAATTACTTGGTGCTTGAATAAGAAATTTAATTGAGACTTTCAACAAATTTCCTGCACACAAAAAGGCATTGCTCAAAAATTACGCTTTGATCTTTTATTTAATTACCATCAAACAACTTGTTTCTGTGCTTTTTGTATGGGCTGATCTGTTTGTCAAAATATTTCATTGGTTATATCAAAACAAACTTTAAAATACATGACTGCCATTGTTAAAAATTTCATTAATATATGATCTTGCAAGAATTTGAAATATATGGGAACACATGTATATTCTATAGTAACATAGCATAGTACTTCAGGAGATTTGAGCATATATTGAATTTGACAATGATAGAAGGTCCTGGAACAAACTTTGTGTGGACATTCCAACAACTAATGATTTATATATAGTTATATTGCATACGTCACTTTTTGTATAACTACCCTTAACATTTTTATATAAGCATTAATTATGTGTACATGTAGAGTTATTTGGTTGTGAATAGGTCATGAGTATTTTATAACAGGATGCAATGATAAACTTCCTAGGTTATTTTAAATATGTTTTTGTAGAACCATCTACAGCTTAATATAGTATGTTAACACACTGATTGTACTGTTGTTCTCTAGAGGAACAAGTGTTCTAAATACATGTTATATAATGGAGTTATTTTCAGTATATGCACCAATTGAGGGATTTTAAAAGTAAGACTAATGAACAAATGACAAGACCTCACATATTTTTTACAAAATTTTGATTAATCATAATACGTAAATGCTGATTACAACATGGCAATATTATATTTTTGTAATGTGAAAAGACAAAAACAACATAATATCATTATGTTAAAATATATAAGTTCTCTAAATGATTAAAATAGTCACATGCAGAATATTGTCTTTGAACCTGGACACTGCAGATTAGTGGAAATAGTTTTACTTTGTAACTATTGTTTTACAAAAAGTCACATAGATCCTCATAGCTTCGGTTTGCACATTTTTAAGATGGGAGTCATTGATACCTACTTCACAAGTGTGTTATGAATTGTAAGTTAGAATTTACACAAAGTATAATATTTGAGGGTTGCAAATGCTGGCATCAATCAATATAAACATTAAATAATTGGGTTAAATACATGCTGTCATTTTTCAAGTTAAAACTTTTACTCAGAAATAAGTGTAGCATGTTACTGTTCTATGTATGAGTATTTTCTTCTGATGGATATGTCATGTAATATGCTATATTATTTTTTCTTGGTTTCATTTCCCTGCTATTTATAACTTTAATAATTCTAAAATGTTTACACTCTTAATACATTTTTAGATTTAAGCAGGTTCATTTTATTAAGGATTTTATTAAAAGTTTGCTATTAGGTAAAATAAAGTATTTTTTTAGTTTTAAAACAGAAAGTCAAAACATATACATGAATATCAAATTTTTGGTTCAGTTCTTTTGTAGGGACTATCCAGGTGTGCATGTAGATAGTGTTAAAAACTCAATTGGAATATTCTAAATACAAAGGGGAATGAGATCTTCTAATCGAGGTAAATCATTTTTTTCTTTCATTGAGTGTGCCAAGAAAACTCTTTTCACACAGATACACACACACACACACACACACACACACACACACACACTCAAACATGTGTATGCATGCATTCGTATAATTAGAAAATACATAGGAAACTGTTTTCACCTTTGTTTGTCAAGTTTATACTTTGGTCTCTTTACCATATGAGACAGTTGTAAAACATAGGTGGCTGTAGTGTTGCCAACCACAGCAGTACTGTTAACATTTGCAACATTTAGAGTGTTGTTGCCTGTAGCAGTTGGGGACATGTTATATATAACATTTGAAGTTTTGTTATTATAGCAGTTGAGGTGATATGATTTGAATCAGGTAGGATGTTGTGGTCTGATTCAGTTGGGGTAGAATCATTCTTGGCAGTTGTGATAATCTCAGCAGCAAAAACATTTGTGGAAGCCTTTAACTAGAAGGTGTTAACAGTGGTGGAAGAACTGGCATCTGTTTTTGCCACCAGAAGCAGTGGAATCATTTATGATGGCAACCATAGCTGGTGGAGCAAAAGTGGAGGATTTTCTCTGTTGGTCAATTGGGGGCTTGCTAAGAAGTGTGATAGTGAAAAAGATGGTCAGACATGACTATAATGTGATTCAGACATGTGAAAAACATTCTCTATGCTTCTTGGAGGGGACTGAAGTGCTTCATGAGAGGGATGGCTGCATCATGAGATTCTATGAACTTGTACAAAACTGAATTCAGAAATATGGAATAGCTGGACCAAATGTTGAGTTTCTTTAGTCATCTCAGATATTTAGATGTTTACTTGCTTCTCCAAGCTTTAAGGTTTTCAGTAGATTTAGCTTCTGATTTTTTAATTTTTTTCTTTAGAAGTATAACTATCTTTCAGACAGAAAATGCAAACTGAAAAACAATATCTAAATCAGCAAATCTTTGGCAGATATAAACTGAAATCTGCCTTTCACTATTATTTGAAAGATATAGAATTCTTATGACAGGTTCCATGAGCAATTAGGGGATATATTTTATTATTAATAAACTTAGCAATATCAGAGAACAATTCCACCTACATGCAAAACATCAGGGCCAGAGTGTGGTAGCTCATAATTATAATCCAAGCACAGGAATTAGAGTTGATAATCTGTACAAACTGTACCTTTAATCTCATCACAAGGGAGATAGAGTGGTGATCTTTGCCTTTAATTCCATAAATAGACAGAGGTCTTTTAGTTTTTCTGTGAGTTTAAGGTCTAACTACCAAACATCAGTAATTCACATAGTTAATCTTAACTCTAAATTTAAGATGTGGACTTAAACCTGGAAGTAATCAACTAGGCAAAGAAGTTATTAAGGGCAAGATTAGACAGATGGTATGGAATTCTATAGAAGCCACAAGCCAGGCTTAGGACTCTAGAAGGTAGCTTTTACCCTGGGAAGATAGCTGGGTGAGAGTCTATGGTCTCCTTCCTCTTTCTAATATTTCAACTTTTACCCAAAACTAGCTTTGTGTTTTTATTAAATATGAAAAAAAAATGTTTTATATGGCACCCAATGTGGGGCATAAATTCCAAAAAAAAAGCCACTTGCAGGTCCTAGGTTGGCTTTCTATTATGACTTAGACTCCAGGCTTAGGCAATGGGGACTACAATTGTTTGCACTTTACTTTCAACTGGGTAAGTTTTTCACAAAGTGGATTCCTTCTTCTGGAGGGTTGTTATTTGTTTTCCTCTTTATAAACCCCACTTTGTTCTGTTACACCATAGTAGGTAGCTGCTCCAATTCGAAGTCATCTAGTAGTCACTGAAAACAAGATTGGCAAGTGAATCAGATTTTATTAAAAAGGGGAATTTACCAGTCAAAAGTTGCCTACCAATTGAGGACCTAGCTCCATTTCCCAATAGTTTCACAGTGGTCAGTCTTGATTCAGTGAGCTCCTTAACACTCCAGCCAGCCAAGACTATGGGACTGATCTTCATAATCCTATCTCCTTCATACTGTGAGATCAGACTGTTCCTGTGCATGGGCTGGCATCTTAGAGCTCACTCTATGTAGAAAAGCACCTAACAAAGTTATGGTATTGTGATGAGTGAATCAGAACCTCCTCAAGGTGATGTCCAATGCTGAACTCAGAACCTTGTTACTTCTTGTTCTTTTGTGGGTAAAAATGGGGTAATGGTGTGGGAGGATGCTGACAGAGGAATTGGGGAAAAGGGAATGGAGTAATGTAGGGTACAACATATAAAAAAAGGACTTTTTAAATAAAAAAAAATAAATTCAAAACAGGGGAATTTGTTTAAGGCAATGACAGTGTTTGGTCTTTCTTTGATATTACTCTTTACAAATTGATACTGGTACCAAGAAAAAAATTTATGAAAAAGACTGGATGATTACAAGAAGCTTACAGAACACCAAATAGATATGACCCCCACCAAAAAAAAGCATGTCACATAATAATCAAGCCACAAAACATACAGAACAAGAAAAAAAATTGAAGAGCTGCAAGAAAAGGGCTAACTTACATATAAATGCAGACCCATCAGAATAATATCTGACTATTCAGTGGAAATGATGAAACCTAGAAGGGCTTGGTCAGAAGTTATACAGATACTAAAAGAACATGGTGCCAAAATAGAATACAATACCCTGCAAAATTATCAATCACCATAGATGGAGCAAACAAGATATTTCATGACAAAGTCAGATCGAAACAATATCTATCTACCTGTCCAGTGCTACAGAGAGTATTAGAGGGAAAACTCCAACCTAAGGAACCCAGATACACCCATGAAACCACAGGCAATCAATAATTCCACAAAAGAATACTCCAGAGAAAGGAAATACAAACAAATTAACACCATAAATGGCAGGAAATATCAATCAGTGGTCACTAATATGCCTTAATATTAAAGGGCTCAACTCTTTTATAAAACGTCACACACTAACAAGATGGATACAACAACAGAATCCATCTTTCTGCTGCCTAGAAGAAACACACCTCAACCACAAAGACAGACACAGATTAGAGTAAAGAGATGGGAAAAGATTTTCCAGTCAAATGGTCCTAAGAAACAAGCATGGGTGGCCAACCTAATATCTAACAAAGTAGACTTTAAGCTAAAAGCAAGTAAAAGGGACCAAGATGGTCATTACTTTTAAATATAGGAAAAATTGGTCAAGAGGAAATTACAATCATGAATATTTAAACCCTAATTTGATGGCAACTACCAATGTAAAACAAACACTGCTAAAGATCAAATTCCACCTCAATTATTACACCCTAATAGTGGGAGACTTCAATACCTCATTTTCAAACCTGGATAGAACAACCAGACAGAGACTCAAAAGAGAAATAAGAAGTCTAAAAAAGGATATGATGTAAATATATTTAATAGATATCTACAGAAACTTCCAACCAAATGCAAAGGAATATACATATTTCTCAGCTCCTCATGGAACTTTCTCCAAAATCGAATACATAGCTGGTCATAAAGCAAATATCAACAGATACAAAAAAATGAAAATAATCTTTTGTAACATATCAGAAAACCAGGGCCTAAAATTAGAATTCAACAACATCAAAAATCAAAGAAAGCCTACCAACTCACGGAAACTAAACATCATTCAGCTGAACCATCTCAGGGTCAAGGAAGAAATTAAGAAAGAAATCAGTCTTCCTAGAATTCAATGAGAATGAATTCACAACATATCCAAACTTGTGGGACACAATGAAAGGAGTCTTAAGAGGAAAATTATAGTGCTAGATGCCTACATGAAAAACCTAGAGAAATCCCAAACTAGACACCTAACAGCTCAGCTGAAAGCCTTAGAACAATTAGAAGCTAACTCACCTAGAAGGAGTAGAAGGCATGAAATAATCAAACTTAGAGCTGAAATCAATACAATTGAAACAAAAAGAACAATACGGAAAAAAAAAATCAATGAATCTAAGAGTTGGTTCTTTGAGAAAGTCCACAAGATAGATAAGCTCTTAGCCAAACTAATCAAAAAACAGGGAGAGAGTGTTCAAATCAACAAAATCAGAAATGAAAAGGGGGACAAAAAAACAGATCCCCAGGAAATTCAGAGAATTATCAGATCATACTCTGAAAATATGTATTCCACAAAAATGGAAAACCTAGAAGAAATGGACAGCTTTCTGGACAGGTACCATCTACCAATATTAAATGAAGATCAGATTAATGACCTAAAGAGGCCTATGACCCTTAAGGAAATTGAAGCTGGCATTAAAAGCCTCCCCAAAAATAAAAGCCATGATCCAGATGGTTTCAGTGTCGAATTCTACCAGACATTCAAAGAAGAATTACTACTGTTAATCCTCAAACTTTTTCACACAGTAGAAATTTAATGGATATTGCCAAATTCCTCTTATGAGGCCACAATTACTCTAATAACTAAGCCACTCAAAGACATAACAAAGAAGGGGAATTACAGACCAATTTCCCTCATGAATATTGATGTGAAATTCTCAACAAAATTTTAGCAAAACATATACAACAATGTGTAAAAAATATCATCCACCAAGACCAAGTAGGCTTCATCCCAGAAATGCAGGGCTGGTTTAACATACAAAAACCAGTAAACATTATCCATCATATAAATAAATAAAAGGAACAAAACCACATGATCTTATCATTAGATACTGAAAATCCTTTGACAAAATCCAACACTCCTTTATGATTAAAGCCCTTGAGAGATCAGGAATACAGGGATAATACCTAAATATAAGAAAGGCTATTTACAAGAAGCCGACAGCCAGTGTCCAACTTAATGGAAAAATACTCAAACCAATCCCACTAAATTCAGGAACTACACCAGATGTCCTCTCTTCCCTTATGTATTCAAAATCATTCTCAAAATTTTAGCTAAAGCAATAAGAGTATGAAAAGACTTAAGGGAATAAAATTTGAAAGTAGAAGTGAAGCTATCGCTATTTGCAGATGGTAAGATTATATATATAAGTGACCTAGAAAATTCTTCCAAGGAACTCCTATGGCTGATAAACACCTTCAGCAATGTAGTAGGATACAAGATTAACTCAAAGAAATCAATAGCCCTTCTATGCACTAAAGTTAGAAGAGCTAAAAAAGAAATAAGGGAAACATTATCCTTCATAATAGCTGCAAATAGAATTAAATACCTTGGAGTAACTATAACCAAAGAAGTAACAGACCTATTTGAAAAAATTATAAATCACTGAAGAAAGAAATTGAAGAGGATATCAGAAAATGGAAAGCTTTCCCATGTTTGTGGATAGGTAGGATCAACCTAGAAAAATGGCAATTCTACCAAAGGCAATCTACAGATTCAATGCACTGCCAATCAAAATCCCAACACAATATTTCTTGGACCTTGAAAGAACAATACTCAGTTTCATTTGGAATAACAGGAAAGCCATGACTGCCAACACAATTTTACTCAACAAAAGAACCTCAGGAGGTATCACCTTCCCTGACTTCAAGTTATACTATAGAGCTACAGTAATAAAAACAGCCTGGTACTGGCATAAAAACAGACTTGTGGATCAACAGAATGGAACTGAGGATCCAGACATTAACCCCAAAACTTATGAACACCTGAATCTAGAGCACAAAAACTTGAATAATCCAACAAAAAATGGGGTTCAAATCTAAAAAGGGAATTCTCAGCAGAGGAATGATGAATGGCTAAAAGGTACCTGAAAAAGTGCTCATCATCTTTAGCCATCAGAGAAATGCAAATCAAAACATCTTTGAGTTACCACCTGACACCTGATAGATTGGCTAAGATAAAAGACACAGAGGACAGCCTATGCTGGAGAGGATGTGGAGCAAGGGGAACACTCCTCCACTGTTGGTGGGAGTGTAAAGCTTGTTCAGCCACTTTGGAATGCAGTATGGCGATTTCTCAGAAAATTGAGAATCAATCCACCCAACGACCCAGCAGTACCACTTCTGGTTATATACCCTAATGATGCATAGTCACACTCCTAAGGCATTAGCTCAATTATGTTCCTAGCAGTGTTATTTGTAATAGCAAGAACCTATAAACAACATAGATGCCCCTCATCTGAAGAATGGATTAACAAAATGTGGTACATCTACACAATGGAGTATTATTCAGCAGTAAGACAAAATGATATCCTGAAATTTGTAGGCAAATGGATGGATTTGGTGAATATCCTCCTGAGCTAGGTATCACAAACTCAGAAAGTTAAGCAGGGGATGTACTCACTCATTAGTGGATTCTAAACAAACAAACAAACAAGAGAAAAGCAAAGCATGCCCAAACTGCAAACCACAAGCACTGAACCGCTTATGTTCAGAAACACCCTGGACTGACTCCTTGGATCCCATTTCCCCTAGTGGAACACCTGACTCAGTTTTGATGTTGTGGGGAGAAAACTGGATCTGCCAGGAGTGATTACTGAATTAAGGTAATATTGGGGTAGTGGGACCATGGTACTGACTGCTGCCTGCTCTGGAAGAGGTTGGGGAGTTTTGGAGAAGAAAGAATGACCTGATGTGGTAGGAGGGGAAAGGGACCTTGAATAAGGATATGCAAGGATAGAAAGTGTGACTTCTTTGTTAATAATAATAATAATAAAGAATGTGGGGTGAGAAGAAAATGCTTTTAATATATTGTTACATGTTTTTTTTGTATAATTATTGGAAAAGTGACACTAAAGTAGACATCTTATCTATTACTCTATATTCATAATTATATTTCACCCTGACCAATGTCTACTTTGTGTCTAGATTTAAGGTTGTGTTCCTTAAAGGATTTGTCTTTTTCAGGGAACGCAGTAGACGGCATGACACTCTGATGTTTGTAATCCTGATCAGCTCTTGATTATTTTTTAGTGTAAAGCTTAGGAAGAGTTTATTCCAGAAGACTTTCAAGATCATTTATCCCAGATTTTCACAGTGTTTTAGAACGTGTTATCTTGACTAGCAAAGGGAATTTAATCTTTGCCACAAGCTTGGGAAAGTCATCAGTGAAATTTAAAGTAGCAGCTGTAATTATGGAGATATTGGCACTATATTGTACTCAAGGAGGGGTGAAGTGGGAGGAGAATTTATTGGAAGTCTGGATTGCTGAAGACTTTCCATAGTATGTAAAAGTACATTAAAATTACCAAGTACATTAAAATTACCAGGTACTATTAACATTATTGATGGAAAAATCTGGTTGATTCAACTTATATTAAGTGCTATATTAAAGGAAAGGCAACCTGGCATTCCAGGTACTGAACCAAAGGGAGAACAAGGAGAATAAATATGTGGTCCTCTGGGCTGACGTTTTCCTCTGGGGCCTGTGTTGCAGTCACCACACTTTGGAGAATGGAATTAAATAGATTTAATCATATGTTTTAGACAATTCTCAGGAAGAACACTTTCCGAAGTGGGTAAAATTTTGAGACGGCCAAAAAAGCCCCAGTCTCCAAAGATAATTTTGCCTGATTTTATCACTTACATTCTTTTAAAACAAGGCATAGAATGCTGGAAGCATAAGAAAGTAGAAATCTCATGCTGCTGCAAATGATCTATTTATTTAGAATAAAGATTTTCTATAGTACAAAGAAACATATGACAAATAGGCTATATAAAATTCGAGCATCCTCTGGTTCACAGCCAGTAAAGAAGCAAAAAATTCACATCATGGCATTTTCCAGGGTTTTGGTCTATTTCCATATTTACCCTGGCCTCAAACACACATTTAATGTTTAGAGCATAGGAACTAAAAATCAACACTTAGTATTTGTTTTTCTAAGCATGTGCCATTCTGTTTTCTGCATTTTCTAGGTATTTTAGTTTTTCTTAAAGTTTTGTGTTTTATAATTCTAAAGTTGGAACATAAGCTCTAAGTTAGACTATTGGAAATATAATAGAATGGAGAAGAAGAAAATGCTACTGAAACAAAAGGGTATAGTGTGTTAAAGAATGAACAGGATCCATGGTAGGAAGAGAATTTTTCTCAAATGGAATATGAAGGCACTACATGGAAAATTGTTATATTATGTTGATAAACAAGGTTGGAAGCCTTGACTATTTGAGTCTCTGCAAACACATCTGTTCCAGACATGAGTGGTATTAGTACTTTAGGCCAAGCAGAAACCTTTTTGCTCTCTCAACTCTGGCACAGGGAAACATTCTCCAATACTTCAGTCACATTCAGCTCCCCCTCAAATCAAAGAAATCTATAAGAGAGCTCCGAAGCCCAATATCCTACAAACACACTCTGGAGGTGCATCCTATGGGTAACAACATGTGCTAACTGCAATATGTTTCATCAGACCCTGAAAAAATGGACCACTTGAACATATCAATACATAGCTGACCAAGAGCTGACCCAGAGACCAAGAAAAACTGGAAGCACATCCCCAAACCCGATTTCAGGGGGAACACAGCAAGAGGAACATCCCACAGGCCAAACCCTGCACAAGCTGTAATCTGTGTCATCACACTCTGACAAATGGAGACCCCAAAGCCTCCCAAATACATAACTGACTAAAGACAATCCTTGCAACAATGGAAGACACACAGCTACTTGGCTCACAGCCAAGTAAGAGCCAACTGAGAACTATGCCTACTATTATTAGAGACACAAATCTTCCCCCTCCACCCATGACTGACTAAGAGCTAAACAAGAAGTGACTAAGAGTCAACCAGGGAAGCAATAGGTAGATGCCAGTGCAAAAATTTATATACTAATATAAAAATGAAAAATACACCTCTAGAAGTTGTAGTTGGTTCAACAGAATTAATACCTTAGCATAACAATGAAGAGGAAACAGAGGAAAATGACCTGAAAAACAAATTTTGAGATTATAGAAGATTTAAAATAGGATATAAAAAGCTCCCTTAAGAAAATAGAATACAAACAAAAAATGGTAAGAGATTAACAAATCCAGGAAAGAAATGAAAAAAAAAAAAAAAAAAAAAAAAAAAAAAAAAAAAAAAAAAAAAAAAAAAAAAAAAAAAAAAGAAAAAAAAAAAAAAAAAAAAAAAAAAAAAAAAAAAAAAAAAAAAAAACAACAACAAAAAAAAAGAAAACAAAAACAGGAGAAAGAAATATTTCAGGAATTAAAAATAAAAATAGAAGCAATAATGAAAACAGAAACTGAAGCAAAGCTGGTAATAGAAAAGCTGGAGGAACAATCTGGAACTACGGATACAAGTATAACAACAGAATCCAAGATATGGAAGAGAGAATCTCAGGAGTGGAAGACTCAATGGTGGAAATAGAAAAATCGATCAAAGAAAACACTAAAACCAAAAATGCCAGAACACAAAACGTTCAAGAAATTTGGGACACCATGAAAAGTTCAAACCTGAGAGTATCTAAAACAGAAGAAAAAGAATAACAGTTAAAAAGCATAGATAATATACTCAATAAAATCATAGGAGAAAACTTTCCCACCTAAAGAAAGAAATGCCATATAAGGATACCAGCAGCTTTCAAATACTAAATAGATTAAACCCAAAAAGAATGTCTGCTCACCACCTAATAATCAAGCCACAAAACATACAGAACAAAGAAAAAATATTAAGAGCTGCAAAGGAAAGGGCCAATTTACCTATAAAGACAGACCCTTCAGATTTACACAAGACTATTCAATGAAGACAATGAAAGCAAGAAAGTATGGGTCAGAAGTTATAAAGACACTAAATGAGCATGTCTGCCAACCCAGACTACTATACCTAGCAAAACTAGCAATCATCATACATGGAGTAAGAAATTATTTCATAACAAAGACAGATTGAAACAATACCTATCCACAAATCCAGCACTGCAGAAAGTACTAGAGAGAAAATTCCAACCAAAGAAACCTAGATACACCCACAAAACCACAAACAATTGATAATTCCACAGAAGAAATGACCAAGCACATAAATTACACACAAGCTACCACTAAAAATAATAGGTAGTGGTAATAATAATCTGTGGTCAATAATATCAATGGACTCAATTCACATACTAAAAGACCCAAACGAATATGATGGATACAAAAAAAAAAAAAAAAGCCAAGCTTCTACTGAATATAAGAAGCATACTTCAACTTCAAAGACAGGCACAGGCTCAGAGTGAAGGTTTGGGAAAAGATTTTCCAATCAATCGACCAAAAAAACAAGCTGATGCCATCCTAAAACTAACAAAGTAGACTTCAAACTAAAATAATCAAAAAAGACCAGGACAAACAAGAGTTATTCTTCTGAGAAAAAAAAAATCAATCAAGCTGAGATATCAAAAGGGAATATTTATGCTGCCAATATAAGTACACCTTCATATGTAAAAGAAACACTACTAAAGCTTATACCTCTCACCAAATGTCAGACTCTAATAATGGGAGATTTCAAAATCACACTTTGGCTCTTCAATAGGTCAACTCGAAAAAGACTCATCAGAGAAATAAGAAACATAAGAGATGTTGTGAAGTATACGGACTTAGCAGATATTTATAGAAGTTTCCTTTCAAACTCAGAAGAATATAAATATTTCTCAGCACACCAGTGGACTTTTTCTAAAATTGACCATATATTTGGTCATAAAGCAAATATCAATAGATATAAGAAAATGGGAATAACACCTTGTATCTTATCAGACCACCATGGCCTAAAGTTAAAATTCATCGAACATAAAAATCATAGAAAACCTACAAACTCATAGAAACTGAATATCTTTATATTGAACCACCAGTGGGTTAGGGAAGAAATTAAGAAAGAAATCAAAGACTTCCTAGAGTTTAATGAAAATGAATCCACAACATACTCAAACATATAGACACAATAAAACCAGAGTTAAGAGGAAAATTCATAGCACCAGATTCCTATATGAAGAACCAAGAGAAATCCCACAGAACAGAAATCATAACTCAGTTGAAATCTTTAAACAATTAGAACCAACATCCCCTAGGAGGAGTAGACTGCAATAAATAATCAAACAGGGCTAGCTGAAATTAGTACAATAGAAGCTAAGAGAATAATACTAAAAATCATTGATCTAAATAGTTGTTTCTTTGAAAAAGTCAACAAGATAGGCAAACCCTATCCCAATTCACCAAAAAGCAGAGAGAGAGTTCTCAGATTATCAGAATCAGAAAGGAAAAGGGAAACATAATGACAGAAACTCAGGAAATACAGAGAATTATTAGGTCATACTTTGAAAGTCTATACTCTACTTAAACGGAAAACCTAAAAGAAATGTACAGCTTCCTGAACAAGCACCAATTAACAAATTTAAATCAAGAACAGTTTAAAGACCTAGACAGACCTATAACACCAAAGGAAATTGAAGGTGTTATTAAAAGTCAAACAAACAAACAAACAAACAAAAAAGCCAAGGACCAGATATTTACACTGCAGAATTCTACTAGACATAAAAAAAGAAATAATATCAATATTCAACAAACTGTTCCATACAGTAGAAACAGATGGAACAATGCCAAACTCCTTTTATGGGGCCACAAATTCCCTGAAACCCAAGTCACACAAAGATGCAACTAATAAAGAGAATTATAGAACAATATCCCTTATGAACGTTGAGAAAAAAATACTCAACAAAATTCTGGAAAAAAATTACAAGGACATATAAAAAGTATCATCCAACAGGAGCAAGTAGGCTTCATCCCACAAATGCTGGGATGGCTCAACATATGGAAAACAGTGAATGTCAACCATCATGTGAAGAAACTGAGAAAAAACCAACATGGTCATCTCCTTTGATGCTATAAAGAAGTCTTTGACAAAGTCCAACAACCCTTCAAGATAAAAGCCCAGGAGAAGATAGGAATACAGGGTAAATACCTAAACATAATAAAGATGATATACAAGAAGTCTATTGCAAACAATAAAATAAATGGAGAGAAATTCAAAGCAATCCCACTAAACTTAGGAACTAGACAAAGAAGTTCCCTCTCTCCTCATCTATTCAATATACTTCTTAAAATTTTAGTCAAAGCAGTAAGAGAATGAAAGGAGATTACATGGATATAAATTGGAAAAGGAAGAAATTAAACTGTCTCTATTTGCAGATGATAAGATTGTATAACTAAGTGACCCACAAAATTCTACCAGAGAAATTCTACAGCTCATAAACACATTCAGCAAGGCAGCAGGTTACAAGATTAACTCAAATCAGTAGCCCTCTTATGCACTAAAGATAAAAGGGCTAAAAAAAATAAAAGAAACAACACCAATTATAATAGCATTAAATACCATGGAGTAACAAGAACCAAAGAAGTAACAGATCTAGGTGATAAAAACTTTAATGCCCTCCTGAGCGAGTTCTCACAAACATAGAAGGATAAGCAGGGGATGCACTCTTTCATTAGTATACCTTAAACAAAAGCACTCTTATGTCTTTGAAAGAAGGGAAAATCTTTCGCATGAATGCCTTGGATCTTCAGCTTTCCTTACAATGATACTATTTGGATTCATTATCCATCTGCATGTCGCCTCCTAAAATTCCACTGAATTTGCTACTGTGCCATCAGCTTGTAAGAATTAAATATCCTATACATAAGTGAACCATGCAATTCTACCAGGGAAATTCTACAGCTGATAAACACCTTCAGCAATGTAGCAGGATACTAGATTAACTCAAAGAAATAAGTAGCCTTCCTATTCACTAACAATAAAAGGGCTGAAACATCACCTTTTATACTAGTTGTAAGTAGCATTAAATACCTTAATGTAGCTATAAACAAAGAAGTAACAGATCTATTTGACAAAACATTAAATCACTGTTAGAAAGAAATTGAAGTAGATATCAGAAATTGAAAAGGTCTCTATTGTTCTTGGATAGGTAGGATCAACATAGTAAAAATGTCAATCTTACCAAAAGCAATCTACAGATTCAATGCAATTTTCATCAAAATCCCAACACAATTTTTTTACAGACCTTGAAAGAACAACACTCAATTTAATTTTTATTAACAGGAAAGCCAGGATTGCCAAAACAATTTTGCTCTGCAAAAGAACATCATTAGGAATCACCATATCCAACATCAAGTTATACTATAGAGGTCCACTACTAAAAACAGCCTAGGCCAGCCATAAAAACAGACTTGTTGATCAAGTGAATTGAATTGAACACCCAGGCATTAACCAACACACCTATGATTACCTGATTTTTGACAAAGAGCTTAAAAAACTTCAATGGCAATAAAGATAATATCTTCACAAAATGGACTTGGCATAACTGGATGGAAGTGTGTAGATAAATTCAAATAGATCCAAGCCTATCACCATGTAAAAAACTCAAATCCAAGGAGATCAAAGATCTCAACATAAACCCAGCTATACTGAACTTGACAGGAAAAAAAAGTGGGAAACACCCTCCAAAACTTTGGCACAGGTGACCACTTCCTAAATATAAACCAGTAGCACAGAAGCTAAGAACATTAATCAATAAGTGGGATCTCCTGAAACTGAGAATCTTCTGTAAAGCTGAGGACACAGTCAATAAAACAAAATGGCAGCCTACAGAATGGGAAAATATTTTAAGCAACCCTACAAGAGACAGAGTACTGATCTCTAAAATATTTAGAGAACTCTAGTAACTAGAGCCCAAAATCTGAAAATGCCTATTTTATGGAGTTCAGAACTAAAAGGGACTTCTCAGGAGAAGAATGGTTGAAAAGCACTTGAAAAATTGCTCATCATCCTTAGCCATCAGAGAAATACAAATCAAAACAACTTTGAGATACCACCTTATACCTAACAGAAAGGCAAAAATCAAAAAGACAGATGACAGCCTAAGCTGGAGAGGATGTCGAGCAAGGGAGCACTCCGCTAGTGTAACTTGTTAAGCCACTCTGGAATACAGTATGGTGGATTCTTAGAAAACTGAGAATCAATCTCCCCAAGGCCCCAGCAATACAACTTCTGGGTGAATACCCTAAAGTTGCACAGTCACACTCCAAAGGCATTAGCTCAACTATATTCATAGCAGTATTATTTGTAATAGCAAGAACCTGGAAACAACCTAGATGCCCCTCAACTTGGAATGATTTAACAAACAGTGGTACATCTACACAATGGAGTACTAATCAGCTGTAAGAAAAAATGAAATCCTAAAATTTCAGACTAATGTATGGATTTGAAGAATATCCTCCTAAGAGAGGTCTCAGAAACCCAGAAGGATAAGTAGGCAATATACTAACACATTATTATTCTTTAGGCAAAAACATTCTCATCTCATGGAAAAATGATGATTGAATAAAGTGATTTAAAGCACACACTGACACACATATACATATACACTCACACACACGAACCCTTCTGGTTTGACTGTAGAAGTAATGCTTAGCAGAATTTTGTGGCATTAGCTGTGACTTAGTGTGCTTTCTTCAACTGAAGCTGGGCCTAACCTGGCTTGAGTTGTCTTAGGAACATTTTTTATTTTCCATGTATTTTAGAGAAAAGAGACACTGAGAACAGTTGTTTTCATTTTTTAATGTGCTGACATAAGATCAAACTATAACTACTGTTTAATTTGAAGCTGTGTCTATCAAGTTTCTCCCTTTAAGGTATACGGAATGCTGTGCATTTATAAAGAAATTTCAAAACAAATATGCATTTTATATTGCAAAAGAAAACAATGTCAAATATTTTGCCAAGTGTCTGAATCATTAGTTATCCTGGACCATATGAGGATATGGTTTTCTCCACCGTTGCCAATATACAGCATCTATTATTTTTCTGTTTGTTTTTCTTATCTATTTCAACTTTCAATAAATATTATATGGTAGGTCATTGTGAACCTGATTTGTATTTTTTCAATAATCAAATGATAGGTAATTTCCATGTGCTTATATGTTATCCTAAAATCTTTGAAAAATAATTTATATCATTTGGTTGCTTTTAATTAAATTGGTAAATTTATATTTTTTCCTTGCAAGTATTTTTAAGTGTTCTGGACATATTTTGAAGGTGATATGTGTTATGGAAACATTTTCTTTCCATCTTTATCTTTTTAATTTTTGTAACATCCTTTCAATTCTAAATGGTTTTCTTTATTTTTATGGAGTTCTATTTGTTTTTGTTTGAGTAACTTGAGATTTAGATAATTATATAGCTTTTGGTTAATCCAAAGTCAAAAATATTTATTTAAATCTTCTAAACATTTATATTTTTGCCTGTCAACTTGAATGTGACTTATTTTGAGTTTATTTCTATGTGTTGAATTTATTTGTCCCAGCGCTATTCATTAAAATAATATAACATCATTTCCACAAAACAGAACAAAATGAAACAAAAGCAAAAAGCAAAACAAAAAAAGAGTGGCGCAAAGTATAATATCAACTTAAAGAAAAAAATTTAAAAACTTAAAGAAGACTACAAAAGAAGTCTGTTTTCTTTGCATTATTTTGTAAATATAAGTATAGACTCCTCAACTTTGAGGGGCATGTATACAAAATGTTGTGACTATCTGTAAATGATTAGTAAACTTGACATACAGGAGAATGAAAAAGTAATATAACATTTAAAATAGCAGATTTTTACTTTATAAATTTGAATGTTTGAAATATTTGGTTTAAAATACAGATTCAAGTTACACATTCCAATTTTTTACCATTTACAAAGAATTTCATGCTTATAGGGAAAGTGAAGGAGACATAAAATTGTACACTGAATTTTGCTCATTTATTAACTCTTAATTGCTTACCTTGTAAAGAAAAAATAATGCATACCTGTGCCAGTGTTGAAGTATATCCCAGTCTAAAGAAACAGATTAATTTACACAAAATGATGCTAGTCAATGTGATAGATGCTATAAAAGCCAAAGAGAAATGTACTAGTGTTCTGTGTTCTCTGTGAATTTTGAGAAAACACTCCCAGGGTTCTAGTCTAATCTGATGAACTTTTGATTCCAGGTATATTGTAAGACCATTAGAATAAAACTCACAGGTATTCTAGCATCTTCCTTTGTTATGTTATAATCCATGTATTTCTACTAAAGAAATACAAAAAATTTATTGTTAGAAATATCAATTAGAAGTTTAGTGATATTTAAATAGGACTCCCACTGAAATAATTAGAAACATGGACCAGATACTTTATGTTTGGAAGTTTTCAAGAGAGGAAGCTAAAAATTTCTTGATAATCTATCGCACTGCCATAACATCCCAAATATTTAGTATTTCTTAAAGTAAGACTTAATTTTGTTTCTAGACATTTTTAGTTTTAACCCATTTTGATTCTTTCAACCTTAAAATAGAGAGAGGCATATATGTTATCTAAAATTTAATTTTACTTAGTTGTCATACATAACAGTCAAATGTTAAATGAAAATAAAGACATTTTATTGATATTTAATATAACATTTGTAATTATTATCTTAGCATCTTTTTATGGGAGTTACATCACAACATCTTTAGTGTTTTGGTTAACATTAGAAGATCACAGAAGAATTTGGAAAGAAATTTCAATTAAAGTGAAACACACTTTCTTAGGAAAAGGTATTTTTAGTTGATACTGTGCAGACTATTCTAATGAAAACAGTTTGAGGTACATGACTTAAAGATATTTACATATCTATATTAAGTGTGGCATAACTTGTTACAGTAGGGTAAAGAAGACATCCACCAAACAATCAAAATAGATAAAGAAAATGTATATATAAAATATGCATATATACCCTAAAGTATTTTTAATGATGTAAAAAAATTAAATCTCATTCTTCAGGAAGCAGGGAGATCGTCATATAATGTACATATGTCACTCTCAGACAAATATCTTATTTTCTATATAAATTCTCTATCTCCACTCCCCACAATAACAGAAATCATGAAGTCTATGCTGAGGGAAAAATAAGTATAAAATAAGAAAAAGGAGAATTGCAAACCACACAATTCATCAAAAGAACAGACCTGAATGTTTTGTCTTGTTCAGAATACATATAGATGCATACACAAATATAAACGTGTGTACATATGAAAGAAGAAAAATTTGCAGTGGGAAGGAAATGGACCGTCAGAAAGAATAAAGAGTAAAATTAGCGTAATATAAGGTCCAGTATAATAGCAAAGAGTCATGTGAATGTCATGGTTAGCACATTTTTATATTTGAACTAAAAAAATAAAGGTATAAGTGGAAGGAAGTAAAATGTAAATGATCTTTATGTAAAAACTATTTACAGAACATTCTGACATTTTAAAAACTTTAGAAAACCTTGTTTTTTAGTTATCTGGAACAGAAATACAAATTTTTGTTTATATTTATTCATTATTATAAAAGACTAAATAAAGAGATACTTGTTAGATACAATTATATGTTTTGATTATTGAACTTGTGATAAAAAGAATTAATATTGTAACAGATAATGTGAAATTTCATAAATATTTACTAAAACTCAGATGACAATAGAAGTAAAAAATAAGTGTAAATGTCTTCATGTGTACTTTTGCAGATTATTTGAAGGTGATCTTTGTATCTAATGTAGCTGCTTCTGAACTGCAGAAACTATTTAGTAGTTAGGAACACATAATGCCATTGTAAGCCCTGGGTGAAGCTTCCAGAATCCAGCCTCTAAAGGTTCTGCATATGAACAGTGTAGATATCCTTAACATCTATTTGCAGATATATACATATATATATATATAGAGAGAGAGAGAGATAGATACATAGGTACATACATACGTATATAGATTTTTATATACATAAAATATTCTCAAATTTAAAAACACATTCATCAAGATTAAAAATGTATTTTGAATATTTCAAATGAAACATATACATCTGGATATCAAAAAAAATCCCCAAAGGAGAGAAAATTGATATATTTATCTGTATATACCTGGGTTATATTATTCATACTTGTTTTTTCCAGCTGCATCCATGCATTTTTGAATTTTCTAATTTAATTTTTTTTAATTTCTGAATAAAATTACATGAATTAAAGGAAAAGGACACTATTCAAGACTAATCTTATGTAAAATTGGCCATAGAGACTGAACTAGATGAATTGATATACTCTATTTAAGCTACAGCTGTCTTTAGTCACAAGAAGTTCAAGTTGTTGATACAGTCTTATTATTGATAGTGAAGATGAAAATTTACATGTTATATTTTTGCTAATACATATGTATTAATATATAACTGAATTTGGCTATCTTAATCAAAGTAAACTGAATTTACTCTACTGGTAAAATTTTACAAAGCAGCTGTGTTTTCTGACAGGCAATAGGATATGTTTTCTCATAGCATGAATGTGAGTGATGATAATAAGAGAATGATTTCTGATACTCGTGTACCCCTCTCTCACATTGTGCCCCAGCTGCACATGTTCTTGCGAAGTCTTGGAGTTGAACTTGGGGTACACCTTTTTTCACATGGGAATTTCTAGCTACTTTGACACTGAAAAGCCTTCTAACATTTGATAGTTTTTTTGCAAATATTTTCTTTATTTAATTTAGTTTTGTTTTATTATTATGAACAAAGAAGTCACACTTTCTATCCTTGTATATCCTTATTTAAGATCCCTTCACCCTGCCATCACATCAGTCATTCTCTCTTCTTCACAACTCCCCATCCCCTCTATGGGCAGACAGCAGGCAGTCCCAAGGTCCCGCTGTCCCAATACTGCTTAGTTTAGTCTCCACTCCTGGCAGATTCAGTTTTCTCCCCACAACCTCAAGACTGAGTCAGGTGTTCCTCTAGGGAGAGTGGGATCCAAGGAGTCATTCCAAGGAGTTTTTGATCCCAACCTATTCAGTGGTTATGGCTAGCAGCTTGGGTATGTTTTGATTTTTTCTTGTTGTTTGTTGGTTTGTTGAGAGTCCACTAATGAGTGAGTACATCCCCTGCTTATCTTTCTGGCTTTGTGAAAACTCGCTCAGGAGGATATTTTCCAAATCCACCAATTTGCCTGCAAATGTTAGGATATCATTTTTTTGTACTGCTGCGTAGTACTCTATTGTATAGATGTACCACATTTTGTTAATCCATTTTTCAGTTGAGGGGCATCTAGGTTGTTTCCAGGTTCTTGCTATTACAAATAATGCTGCTATGAACAAAGATGAGCTAATGCCTTTGGAGTGTGACTGTGCATTTTTAGGGTATACTCCCAGAAGTTATATTGATGGGTCCTTAGGGAGATTGATTCTCAGTTTTCTGAGAAACCGCCATACTGCAATCCAAAGTGCCTGAACAAGCTTACACTCCCACCAACAATGGAGGAGTGTTACCCTTGCTCTGCATCCTCTCCAACATAGGCTGTCCTCTGTGTCTTTTATCTTAGCCAATGTGTCAGGTGTCAGGTGGTATTTCAAAGTTGTTTTGATTTGCAATTCTCTGATGGCTAAAGATGATGAGCACTTTTCCTGGTGCCTTTCAGCCATTCTTAATTCCTCTGCTGAGAATTCCCTTTTTGGATCTGAACCATTTTTTGATTG
>PVIH01010902.1:60062-72524 GCA_004025045.1 Sigmodon hispidus
TTTTTTTTTTTTTTTTTTTTTTTTTTTTTTTTTTTTTTTTTTTTTTTTTTTTTTTTTTTTTTTTTTTTTTTTTTTTTTTTTTTTTTTTTTTTTTTTTTTTTTTTTTTTTTTTTTTTTTTTTTTTTTTTTTTTTTTTTTTTTTTTTTTTTTTTTTTTTTTTTTTTTTTTTTCTTGAGTTCTTTATATATCTTACAGATCAGTCCTATATCACTTGTAGGTTTGGTGAAAATCTTTTCACATTCTGTAGGCTGTCATTTTGTACTTTGGGACACATTACTGTTCATAAAAGCTGCAAATAGTATTAAATACCTTGGAGTAACTATAACCAAAGAAGTAACAGACCTATTTCATAGTTATTTTTATCAAGTGCTACACTTTATTTTTGATTTTTGTGTTACTAAATATTTACAAAGGGCACAAGTTTCTTACCTCTACTTTAAGGCATATGATGGAAGCAGATGATGTACAAATAGTAATGAGTACATCAAGTACAGGTTAAATGAGTTTAGAGGGGGGTTTTTAATAATCAATTCAAGAGGACAACTTAGAAAGATTGGAAACTTATCCAGAGAAGAGGATCTAAAATAAACCATATTTGACATGAAAATTGTTTAAAGGTTACTTGTAAATACCAGAGCAGCCACACATTGTGCTTAGTTCCAACCATGCTGAAGGAGATAGAACCGTGACACTATGGTTTAGGGTGGGAAATATGAGAGCTGACATGGAGAATGTGATTGAACCAAATGCAGGGGGAGGACAAAGAAAAATCCCTAAGAACAAGAACTTGTTCTCAAGGTTCATTTGGTACTTGGTTAAGGAAATAGAATTGACAAATGATTATTGAAAAAAAATAATCAAATAACAACAAAATTAGGCTCTAATTTTGGTTTTATAGAGAAGGCAAAATATCTCAGACTACCAATGAGCTGGACACCAAATAATAAATTTCGCTCTTTATTTTACCTGACAATACTCATTTTATATTTCTCAATCACTTCCTCATTGACATTTGTCACTCTTAGTGATTTACACAGGATGAAAATCATATACTCAAGCCATTACTTCTTAGTACTCTGCTTTCTTACTTCTAGCATGTGATATTAAATCCCAGAATTAATTTATCGTGCTATATACTCCCATAACAATCCATCCGATATTTACATTTCCAACAACCGCTTGTCTCGAGGAGTCAAATTGAAATATTAATCTCTGCTTACTCTTGTTTATTTTTAATTAAATCACTAAAATTTCAAAATTTAAAAACAGTTAACGCTGTTACGATATAGTAAGAAGTATGACTGAAATCTGTATCAGATGTGTTAGAGAGACAAACTAAGTTTAAAATAATTCTTACAGAAAGAAAAAAACACAATAACATTATGAATTTCAGCCTTGGGAAATCACGTAGAACCAATGTATACTTTGGCAGAGACATTGGACCTATATAATTATGAGATATTTCAAGACTTGTAAAGGGCCAAGCTCTTAATAATATATGATGATACTGTAGAAAAAATAACACAGACTTTAAGGGGATATTTCAATTAAAACATCCAAATACAGAATAGAGAATCATCTGGATCTTTGTGCCCTGAGGCTCATTGTATCTTACCCCATTCAATGAATGAAATTATTGTTAACTTGATGCTTAAAAAAAGTTTGCTAAGTAAATCTACATCCTTAATTTATGTCCCCAAATACATATATATATAGTAGTTTTGATTATTTTGTGGGGACATGAGAAGAAATGTTCTAAATCGGGTTACTTTCTTTTTTATTGATGTTATTATGGCCTAAGCAACTGTCTTCCACCAAGATTTTTGATAGATCTTACATTTTTCCTTTTTAGAAAGGGCTTTCTTATGTTTTTGGCTAACTCATGATCTTTCTGATCTATTCTCCTCACAGCATGAATTATAGGCATAAGGTATCATTCCTTCCTACTTCTTATTGTTGCTTTTCTAATAGCTAATTAACCAAAAATCAATTTTCATTTTTATCTCCAACTCGTCAACCAATATCAACCTTCTTAGGATCCTATTGCATACAAATTGCTGTTTCACATCTCTGTGTGTGATCAAATGCTCTGAGTTGTTCTTATATAAGAAACAACATGCTTGCCAATATTCTTCAAATTTTCCTTAAATTACTTAGAATGGAGAGGTTGTCACTGATTATCCGGTTACTAGGACTGAATGTTTTCATGCACCTTATGTTTTTCAGGAATGTTCAATTCTTAAGTTTCAAATAGATGTATAGGAGGCATTAACAGTCACTATTCTTATGAAGATTTATCTCTGGCTGCATTTGTACAGGTGTAGCTGTCATTAGCTACTACAGCAGCCCATGCAGACATGATGGCACATTCTTAAATAGCTGTTTGTGACATGAGAGACTATAAAGCTCATATAGAGAAATTTCATTGTTCTATGTTTGGATTTTTGGCAATGTGCAGTCACTTTCACAAATTTTACTCATTAATCATTAACAAAATTTTTAAACTATAAGGAAAACATTTACTGTGTGGTCATCAAAATTATTTTTATTCAATTTTTAAGTAATAGAAAGTGAAAAATTTCTCAACCATTATTTTATTACTGGTATCTGAAGCCATCTAATGTTACTTTATTAAGTTGGAAAATATTTAGTTACATAACATTTTGGAATATGATTCCTCTTTGATTTTCATTTTCTTAGATCTTTTTATAATTAACAGATTATGTTAAAAGTTTTGTTATAATTAGAACTTTTTTCTGAAAACCTTGTGGACATAGAACCAGGACCTTTATACATACTCTTGTATGTGGATGTTTAAGTACTGAATTTAAAATGATGTACAGTTTGCATTTGACTAATGTTGTCTTTCTTTAAATATTAAATCATCTCCTGATTGGTTATAATCCTCATAAAAATATGCTGTATGTATACAGTTGGTGTGGGTTATTGAAGGAACAATGTCAGAAAAAAACATGATCTTTACACATACTATATATATATATATTATATATATATTTGTAATATTTTCCATGCAAGGTTGTTTGAATCCATAGATACTGGGGTATCTATGATGCCACATAGAGGTAGATGGCATGATAATTAGAATTTTATCAATAGTACATGCTCTGTAAGGCTGTTCAGCTCATCATTATTTTGCATAATGCTTGGTAAGGGCTTTTCTTAAACCTTTATGACCATTTATCCAAAGTTTTCACAGTGTTTTGAAATACCTCATACTTATAATCAGAGAGAATTTAATCTTTGCCCCAAACTCAGAAAAACTTTCAGTGGAATTCAAATCAGTAGCAGTAGTTTGGGAGATTTTGGTTCTAGTGTTCTAATGAGGGAAGTGTAGTGAGAGAAGAATTGCTTGAAAGAGTGGATTGTTAAAGACTTTGCATGGGAAGTCTAAATACAAAAATAGTAGAAACATTATTTCTACTGGAGGAACCTGGTTAAT
The DNA here is from genome assembly GCA_004025045.1 of Sigmodon hispidus. NCBI lineage: Eukaryota > Metazoa > Chordata > Mammalia > Rodentia > Cricetidae > Sigmodon > Sigmodon hispidus. The sequence goes on from PVIH01010902.1 coordinate 63,523, forward strand.
GGGGCCTATATTAGGCCCTATTGCCAAGGAATGAGATGTTGTCAAATAAACACTGAATCAAAATGAGATTGAAGAGAACAAAGCTGTGGTCCTCTAGGCTGAAGTCCTCCTCTGGTGTCTGTGTTACACTCACCACACTGTGGGAGAAAGGAATTCAATTTATGTAAACTTGACATTTCACATGATTATCAGATCAAACACTTTCTGGGATGAGTAGAATTTTAAGATGGCCCCAAAAAGGCCCACCTCCAAAGAGGTTTGCCTCCCTGATATTTCTAGTTATGTTCTTTTTTTAAAAAAGTTATGCAATCCTGGAAGCAGATGAAGACAGAGATTTTATGCTACTGAAAATAATCTAATGATTTACAAAGAACATTTTCTCTAATGGAATTAAACATATGACAAGTACTCTGTATTAAGTCAGAGAATCCTCTGGTTCATTGCAAGAAGGAAAGCTAAGAATCATATCATGGCCATTTTCTAGAGCCCTGTTCTGTTTCCATATTTACACTGGCCTGGAACACACATTTAATAGTTATAACATACAATCAGAGAGAGAACACCTGGTACTTGTTATTGTGACCATGGGCTGCTCTGCTTTCTACATTTTCTAGTTTTGTATGTTTTCCTGAAATTTTCATATTTAATTTTACTTTAAAGTTGTAAAATAAACACTAAGGTAGGATATTGGGAATACAATATAACAGAGAAGAACAAAATAATATTGATTCCAAATGGTTCAGTGTAGAAAAAAGAAACAGGTGCCTGGGTAGGAGGAATATAAAGACCCCACATGGAATATGAAGACCCCGACATGGAATCCTCTGACTTTTTGTTAATAAACAAAGTCAAGGCCATTAAACACTGCAGTAAAGGGCCGGAATTCCATCAACTGTGAAAGGAATGGCCTTCAGATAGAGAATGGAGCTGTCAACAGTATCTTTTTCTGCCTTCTGAGAGCTGGAAAGGAGAACACATCTAAGCTAAGTACAGACTATGCCATGATAATCAGGGTTTTAAAGTTCTAATTTGTTATTATTTATTATATGGCAACAGAGAACTGTCTCATATCTGTAAGTCAAAAATTCAACCAATGAAAATGTCAGCTTTTTAATTTGAGCGTTCAGGTCCTTAATAGAAACACAGATGTTAGGAAGAAAAGAAAGAAATCTTCAATTTTAAAGAACTATGCTGAACTAAACAAACAGAGCCCTGAGAAAAAGTCCTTCCCCCTGTTCCCAGAAACTATTGATAGAAACTGTTATTCCCACAGGGGCAGTATGCCTAAGTTCATACTGCAAAATTCATACAACCCTGACCATGTTAACTGGCCATCAGATGTTCAAGGTATGCCTCTAATATGCTTGGACCCAGATTCAAGCAGAAACTCTCTAGATTAATTGTCAGCACCCAACTTTGCACTTGAGTTAGACCAAACTGTGGTTTTACCTTTAAAAGGGGCTGTGAAGCTCCCCTAGAATGCCCTTCCTGATCTTGCTACAGCAAGGGCCTTAGGGCTGCCACCCTCCTGCCTTGGCTTGGATTAACATAAACCTTGCTTTTGAATCTGGACTCCCCCTGCTAGGTAGACTTTCTTGGGAAATATGAGTCTGGGCATAACAGTTACAGACGGGAAAAATCATGAAGAAAATTCTTAGCATTGGCTGTTCCTAGAACCATTCACTTAAATCAGTCCCAAATGGAAGTGTTTGCCCTACAGGCTTAAAAAATGTCCATCGACCAATTCTGGTTCCGGGATTGGGTGCTGTCTGCAGAGTGTGTCCCAGTACACTCTGGAGCAGGCAAAGATAAACTCTGCCCGTGGCAGTCCCACCTAGCTGCTGCTGAGGGAATTAGCATGGCTACCCATCTCCAACTGAGTGAACAGATAAGGACTGGGGACCCTGAAGGACAGACTCAGACTCCGCCCAGAGGTGAGGAGGGGTCAGCAGGCCCCAGTGCCTGTATCACTGCCAGGGAGAGAAGAGTTGAGCTCCCATCGGTTAAGGTTCCAGGTCCTGGTCCTGGACTGGGTGCTGTCTGTAGAGCCTGTTCCACTGCACTCTGGAGCAGGCAGAGATAAACTCTGCCTGTCTCCATCCCCCCAGCTGCTGCTGAGGGAGTTTGCAGGGCCACCACCCTGCCTCCAATTGATCAAACAGAGAAAGATTGAAGACTTGAAATACTGTCACCTGCACAGTGCAAAAGGAGTGATTGAGCAGACCTTTTCATCAGAGGTCAAAAGAGGCACACAAGCTCGAGTGCCACAACTGACCAGGAGCCACATAATCGTGAAACACTAAGGCCATGGTCAAACCCAGTGGAAAAATTTACATAATAATATAAAGAACAACAAGGAAACTCCAGAAGAAAGTGGCAATACTACAAATACAAGACCTGAACTGAGCAATGAAGAGGAAACAGAAGGAAGCAATACCAAAAATTAATTTTTGATAATCATAGAAGCTCTCAAAGAAGATATGAAAAATGACCTTAAAGAAATAGAAGAAAACACAAACAAAAAATTAGAAGATATGAATAAATCTATGAAAGAAACATGCCAGGAACTAAAAGCTGAAATAGAAGCAATAAAAAAAGCACAAAATGAGGCAAAGAAGGAAATAGAAAATCTGAAGAAAAAAGCTGGAACCACAAATACAAGCATAAAAAACAGAGTTCAAGAGATGGAAGATAGAATCTCTGAAGTGGAACACTCAGTAACTCAAAAGATATATCAGTCAAAGAAAATAGTAAAACTAAAAAAGCCATAACTCAAAATGTTCAAGAAATCTGGGAAACCATGAAAAGACCTAATTTGAGAATAATAGAAATAGAAGAAAGAGAAGAACAGCCGCTAAAAGGCATACATAATGTTTTCAATAAAATCATAGAAGAAAACTTCCCTAACCTGAAGAAGGAAATGCCTATAAAGATACAAGAAGCTTACAGAACACCAAATAGATAGGAACCCAAAAAAAAGGCAGCACACCACATTATAATCGAGCCACAAAACATACAGAACAAAGAAAAAATTTTAAGAGCTGCAAAAGAAAAGGGCCAACTTACATATAAACGCAGACCCAACAGAATAATGCCTGGTTATTCAATGGAAACAATGAATGCTAGAAGGGCTTAGTCAGAAGTTGTACAGATGCTAAAAGAACATGGTTGCCAAACTAGAATACTATACCCTGCAAAATTATCAATCACCATAGATGGAGTAAACAAGATATTTCATAACAAAGTCAGACTGAAAGAATATCTATCTACCAATCCAGAACTACAGAGAGTATTAGAGGGAAAACTCCAAGCTAAGAACACCAGATACAACCACGAAATCACAAACAATCAATAATTCCACAGAAGAATACTCCAGAGAAAGGAAATACAAACAATTTCCCACCAAAAATGGCAGGAAATAAAAATCAATGGTCATTAATTTCCCTTAATATCAATGGACTCAACTCTCCTATAAAACATCACACACTAACAAGATGGATACAACAACAGAAGCCATCCTTCTGTTTCCTACAAGAAACACACCTCAACCGCAAAGACAGACACAGGTTTAGAATAAAGAGTTGGGAAAAGATTTTCCAGTCAAATGGTCCTAAGGAACATGCAGGGGTTGCAATCCTAATATCTAACAAAGTAGACTTTAAGCTAAAAGCAATTAAAAGGGAACAAGATGGTCACTACTTATTCATCACAGAAAAAATTGGTCAAGAGGATGTTTCAAACCTGAATATTTATGCCCCTAATATAAGGGCACCTACTTATGTAAATGAAACACTGCTAAAGCTTGAATCCCACATCAATTCTTACACTCTAATAGTGGGAGACTTCAATACCCCACTTTCAACCCTGTATCAGTCAATGAGAGAGAGACTCAACAGAAAATAAGGAGTTTAATGAGGTTATGATGCAAATGGATTTAATAGATATCTGTACTAGCTTCAAACCATACACAAAGGAATATACATATTTCTCCAAAATTGACCACATAATTGGTCATAAAGCAAATATCAACAGTTACAAAAAAATGAAAATAATCCCTTGTAACATATCGGACCACCAGGGCCTAAAGATAGAGTTCAACAACATCAAAACCCAAAGAAAGCCTACCAACTCATGGAAGTTAAACATCACTCAGCTGAACCATCTCTGGGTCAAGGAAGAAATTAAGAAAGAAATAAAAGTCTTCCTAGAATTCAATGAAAATGAATCTACAACGTATCCAAAATTGTGGGACACAATGAAAGCAGTCTTAAGAGGAAAATTCATAGCACTATATGCTTATATGAAAAACCTAGAGAAATACCACACTAGAGACCTAACAACACAGCTGAATGCCTTAGAACAATTAGAAGCTAACTCACCTAGAAGGAGTAGACAGCAGGAAATAATCAAACTTAGAGCTGAAATCAATAGTATTGAAACAAAAAGAACAATACAAAGAATCAACATATCTAAGAGTTGGTTCTTTGAGAAAGTTAACAAGATAGATAAGCCCTCGGCCAAACTACTCAAAAAACAGAGAGAGAGTGTTCAAATCAACAAAATCAGAAATGAAAATGGGGACATAACAACAGACCCCTAGGAAATACAGAGAATTATCAGATCATAATTTGAAAATCTGTATGCCACAAAAATGGAAAACCTAGAAGAAATGGACAGCTTTCAGGATAGGTATCATCTACCAAAATTAAATGAATATCAGATTAATTACCTAAACAGGCCTATAACCCTTAAGGAAATTGAAGCTGTCATTAAAAACCTCCACAAAAATAAAAGCCGTGGTCCAGATGGTTTCAGTGCCAAATTCTACCAGACATTCAAAGATGAATTACTACTGTTACTCCTCAAACAATTTCACAAAGTAGAAACTGAAGGAATATTGCCCAATTCCTTTTATGAGGCCACAATTAATCTAATACCCCAGCCACTCAAAGACACAACAAAGAAGAAGAATTACAGACCAATTTCCCTCATGAATATTCATGCGAAAATTCTCAACAAAATTATGGCAATCCATATACAACAAGGTATAAAAGATATCATCCACCACGATCAAGTAGGCTTAATCCCAGAAATGCAGGGCTGGTTTAACATACGAGAAACTGTAAATGTTATCAATCATATAAACAAAGTAAAGGAAAAAACCACATGATCATATCCTTAGGTGCTGAAAAAGCCTTTGACAAAATCCAACATTCCTTTATGATTAAAACCCTGGAGAGATCAGGAATACAGGGAGAATACCTAAATATAATAAAGTCGATTTACAAGAAGCCGACAGGCAGTATCAAACTTAATGGAGAAAAACTCAAAACAATACCACTGAAGTCAGGAACTAGACAAGGACGTCCTCTCTCCCCTTATCTATTCAATATAGTTCTCGATGTTTTAGCTAAAGCAATAAGGGAACGAAAAGAGATTAAGGGGATACTAATTGTTAAAGAAGAAGTGAAGCTATCTCTATATGCAGATGATATGATTGTATATAATAGTGACCCACAAAATTCTTTCAAGGAACTGCTGCAGCTGATAAACACCTTCAGCAATGTAGCAGGATACAAGATTAACTCAAAGACCAGTAGCTCTTCTATAAACTAAAGATAGAAAAGCTGAAAAAGAAATAAGGGAAACATTACCCTTCATAATAGCTGCAAACAGTATTAAATACCTTGGAGTAATTATAACCACAGAAGTAAGAGACCTATTTGACAAAAATTTTAAATCACTGAAGAAATAAATTGAAGAGGATATCAGAAAATGGAAAGCTCTCCCATGTTCCTGGATTGGTAGGATCAACATAGTAAAAATGGCAATTCTACCAAAGGTAATCTAGACATTGAATGCACTGCCCATCAAAATCCCAACACAATATTTTTTGGACCTTGAAAGAACAATACTCAATTTCATTTGGAATAACAGGAAAACCAGGATTGCCAAACAATTTTACTCAACAAAAGAACCTCAGGAGGTATCACCATCCCTGACTTCAAGCTATACTATAGAGCTACAGTAATAAAAACAGCCTGGTACTGGCATAAAAATAGACTTTGGAACAATGGAATAGAATTGAGGATCCAGACATTAACTCAAAAACCTATGAACACCTGATATTTGACAAAGAGTCTCAAAACATTCAATGGAAAAAGATAGTATATTTAACAAATGGTGTTGGCATAGCTGGATGAAGTGTGTAGAAAAATGCAAATATATTCGAGCCTGTCACCCTGCACAAAACTCAAGTCCAAGTGGATCAAAGAACTCAACTTAAACCTAGCCACTTTGAACTTGATAGAAAATAAAGTGGGAAATACACTTCTACAAATTGGCACAGGCGACCGCTTCCTAATTATAACACCAGTGGCACAGACACTAAGACCAACAATCAAAAAGTGGGATCTCCTGAAGCTAGGAAGCTTCTGTAAAGCCAAGGACACTGTCAATAGGACAAAATGGCAACCTACAAAATGGGAAAATATTTTCACCAACCCTACAAGTGATAGAGGACTGATCTCTAAGATATATAAAGATCTCAAGAATCTAGAGCCCAAATCCTTGAATAACCCATTCAAAAAATGGGGTTCAGATCTAAAAAGGGAATTCTCAGCAGAGGAACTACGAATGGATGAAAGGCACCTGAAAAAGTGCTCATTATCTTTAGCCATCAGAGAAATGCAAATCAAAACAACTTTGAGATACCACCTAACACCTGTTAGATTGGCTAAGATAAAAGGCACACAGATGATAGCCTATGTTGAAGATGATGTGGAGCAAGGGGAACACTCCTCCATTGATGGTGGGAGTGTAAGCTTGTTCAGCTACTTTGGAATGCAATATGGCATTTTCTCAGAAAATTGAGAATCAGTCTCCCCAAGGACCCAGCAATACCACTTCTGGGTGTATACCCTAAAGAGGTACATTCACACTCCAAAGGTATTAGCTCAACAATGTTCATAGCAGCATTATTTGTAATAGCAAGAACCTGGAAACAACCTAGATGTCCCTCAACTGAAGAATGGATTAACAAACTGTGGTACATCTACACAATGGAATACTACGCAGCAGTAAGAAAAAACGATATCCTAAAATTCACAGGCAAATGGATGGATTTGGAGAATATCCTCCTGAGCAAGGTATCACAAACTCAGAAAGATAAGCAGGGGATGTACTCACTCATTAGTGGTTTCTAAACAAACAAACAAGAATAAAGCCAAGCATGCCCAAGCGGCAAACCACAACCATTGAACAGCTTGGGATCAGAAACACCCTGGACTGACCCTTCAGATCACACTCCAACTATAGGAACACCTGACCCACTCTTGAGGGAGGGGGGACAAACTGGATTTTCTAGGAGTGGAGACTGATCTAAGCATTTTTGGGTCAGTGGGACCATAGGACTGTCTGCTCCCTGACCAGGGAGGGGACGGGGAGTTGTGGAGAAGAAACAGTGACCTGATGTGGCACGTTGTGGAAGGGACCTTGAATAAGGATATATAGGGATGAAAAGGAAAAAATTCAGAGGGAAAGTTGAACACAAAGTAAATATATGTGTAGTAATCTTATTTGCATTATCACCCTTGATAAGTCATACTTATGATTTTTATCTTCTTCATATTTATTTTTAACTTATCAGCATTTTAAATTCATTTTACTGTTTTTCTTAATAAATACAAAATAAGTAAAGAAGGAAAAAAAAGAACTTAGGATTTTTCCAAGTTTTAATTTGAATAAGTGAGAAAACATATTATACAGTTTGTGCTTCTAGACTTTTGTATAACTATAATGAGAGGAATGGACATGTTTAATATGATTCTATTGCCAGGGTAGCTGCAAGTCAAGGTGGTTAAAAAAAAAAAAAAAGAAGTCCAAATGAAGGAAGAAACATAGTCTATAGTGTAATTGCTGTGTTTTTAGTCCTGTCACTGTCAAGTACAGAATGAGTGGCTATGAAGAATGGCTGAGACAACTGTGTTTCCACCTCTTGAAAATGACATTCATATGTGTAACAACATCCTTGAGTCTGTCAGAATGATCATGAGATATTTCTAATCATGGCAAATCTCTTTTCAGAAAGTCATTTACTATGAATGATTTAATAATATCTAGGATGTCAAGGCAGTGCCTGTTTGGTACAGTACACAATATTAAAAATATTTATGTCCTATTTTAATACCCCTCTTAATGACTTTTATTACGACATGTTGAAAATCAGTTTTAAGTACAAATCAATAGGGTTGTGGGTGAGGAAATATTTGTTTTCTTTAAGGTTCTGGTGGCAGAGAATTTAATTATGCTCCAGTAACTAAATGAGCAGCATGAATGGGCATTTTTGTAAATGGGGAGACCAAAAGAGTAGGCATGATACTGAGATGTCTGATAACTGAATTTGATGGGTGCATGATGTAAAAACACCAAATAAGAACAACCTCTACATTTGCTGGAATGTGGGAACATATGTGAATTATCCTACTAAGAATTCCTCTTTATATGTGATAATTAAATATGACACTGATAAGCCTTATGTGACTATTAAGATAACCAGAATTTCATACTGGACCTTAAATACATAGGGTACATTTAATTGGTAATTTGCAGTTCTTTTATGTTAGATGAGGCAGATAAATAATGTTAAGAAATCTGAAGTAAAATTTGGTATTTCTTAAAAGTAAGCACAATAACTGATTATTATTTCTCTTAATAAGGAAATCGCCCTGACCTGCGGGGCATCAACACGGGAGACCACCTACGAGAGAGAATGAAGGGAGAGAATGAAGGGAAGGGAGATGCAAAGGAAGGCAGCAGGTCAAACGGGATTCTGATCGAGCTGCAGTTTTATTACGATTCTAAACATGCTTATATAGTAGAATATGGGGAGGGGGCAATCTTCAAACACCTGCAGGAAGCTGGCCAGGGGAGCAGGATATTGGCAGGGTAAAAGGGTGACTGGTCTTGCTTCAGGGGAGAGTTGCTAGGTAACCTAACCATAG
>PVIH01010903.1:0-20236 GCA_004025045.1 Sigmodon hispidus
GGAGGATATTCTCCAAATCCATCTATTTGCCTGCAAATTTTAGGATATCATTTTTTTTCTTACTGCTGAGTAGTGCTCCATTGTGTAGATGTACTACAGTTTGTTAATCCATTCTTCAGTTGAGGGACATCTAGGTTGTTTCCAGGTTCTTGCTATTACAAATAATGTTGCTATGAACATAGTTGAGCTAATGCCTTTGGAGTGGGAATGTGCATCTTTAGGGTATACACCCAGAAGTGGTAATGCTGGGTCCTTGGGGAGATTGATTCTCAATTTTCTGAGAAACCACCATACTGCGTTCCAAAGTGGCTGAACAAGCTTACATTCTCACCAACAATGTAAAAGTGTTCCCCTTGCTCTGCATCCTCTCCAGCATAGGCTGTCACCTGTGTCTTTTATCTTAGCCAATCTGACAGATGCCAGGTGGTATCTCAAAGTTGTTTTGATTTGCATTTTTCTGATGGCTAAAGATGATGAGCACTTTTTCAAGTTCCTATCAGCCATTTGTAATTCTTCTGCTGAGAACTCCCTTTTTAGTCCTGAACCCCATTTTTTAATTGGGTTATTCAAGGTTTTAGGCTCTAGTTTCTTGAGTTCTCTATATATTTTAGAGATTAGTCCTCTGTCACTTGTAGGGTTGGTAAATTTTTTTTCCCATTCTGTAGGCTGTCTTTTTGTCTTATAAACTGTATCCTTGGCTTTACAGAAGCTTCTCAGTTTCAGGAGGTGCCACTTATTGATTGTTGTTCTTAGTGTCTGTGCTACTGGTGTTATATTTAGGAAGTGGTCACCTGTGCCAATGCGTTGGAGGATATTTCCCCACTTTCTTTTCTATCAGGTTCAGTGTGGCTGGGTTTGATGTCTAAGGATGTTGAATATATTTCCCATTTGTATTTTGTCTTTCGGAAATTGCCTCTCAAGTTCATTAGCACATTTATTGACCATACAATGTGGATTTAATATTTATTAGTTTTTTCTCTTTCTACACTCTAATTTTCTGGCATATGTCTAGCCAGCAAAGTCTTTTTCCCATTCTGTCAACTATCTCTTTACTTCGATTGATTTCTTTGCTGTGATTAAGCTTTTAAATTTTATGTAACCTAAATTTTTAGTTCTTAGTATTATTTGTTGAGCTATTGAAATGCTCTTCAGAAATCTCTTACATCTTCTTATATCTTAGAGTATTTTTTTATGGATAGCTTCAGAGTTTCAGGTCCTGTGTTTTTGTCATGGATCCATTTGACTTTTTTTTTTTTTATAAGGTAAGAGAGGGGCTCTAGTTTTACTCTAAATCATGCAAATATTCAGTCTCCCCAATCTCTTTTCTCCAGCATATGTTTTTGAAAACTTTGTCAAAAGTAGCTTTTGCTGTGTGGCTATAATTCTATTTATCTGCTACAGTGATCTACCTACCTGTTTTGTGTCAATACCATTTTTTTTTTTAAATTGTACTGTATAACTTGAAATCAAGAGTTGTTTTAAGCCCAGCATTGTGGTGATGTATTTTATATTTAATAAAATCAATCTGGAATATCAGAGAATGGATCCACTCACATTCAAGCCACAAGGGTCAGAGAGTGGTAGCTCTGTACCTTTAATCCCAGCATGAGAATGACTGAGTGGTGACCTGTGCCTTTAATCCCGTAGCACCAGAGATAGTGATCTTTCTTTGTTTCTGTGATTTTAAAAACCTAACAACCAAATAGTGATAGTTTAGACCTTTAATCCTACTTCTAGAATTAAGATGCAGTGTTGAACGTGGAAGTGAAATAATAGCTGGTCAGGGAAGATATTTAAGGAGGTGTAGGCAGACATTGTGGTATTCTGTAGAAGCAGCGAACCAGGCTGAGGACTCTTAAAAAGAGCTTTTACCTGAGAAGTTGGCTGGGTGAGAATTGACTGTGGTCTGTTTCCTCTCTCTGATATTCCAGCTTTTCCCCCAAAATCTGGCTCTGAAATTTTATTAAATAACGATTAGAATTTGTGTTTTATAGCATAATTCTTTTTGTTCAGAATTGCACTGGCTATTAGAGTACTTTGTGCTTTCACATTATATTTACTACAACTTTTTCTATTTTTTTAATGGAGAATGACACTAGAATTTTGATGGAATTTACATTAAATCTGCAGATTGCATTTGGTGACATAGCCATATTCATCACATTAGTTCTATTGATCTATGTGCATAGAAATTTCAAAACTTTTAGTCCTCCTCAGTTTCTTCAGTTGTTTAGAAATTTTCACTATCAAATTTTTAATTTCTTGGTTAGGCTTATTACATGGCCTTTTAAAAAGATGTTATGCATGATATTGTTTGCATTTGATTCTAGGAATTTAGAAACTTCCTCTGATTTCTTCAGTCATCCATTCATCATCAGATACTACGGCATTTAGTCTTTACAGTTGGTTTATGTTTTGTAGATGTTTTTTGCTCATCATTTTTAGCTTCAGTCCATTGCTGTCAGACAGAATCCAATAAATTATTTACATTTCTTTATATGTATTGAGACTTGTTTTTTGCCCTAAAAACATTTCTAGAAATATTTAAATAAGACATTTCCATGGGCTAGTGAGAAGAAGGTGTATGCTACAATGTTCAATTAGAATATTATAGATGTTTGTTAAATTCAATTTATTTATAACTGGACTAAACTTTTGACATTTCTTTGTTGAGGATTTGTTTGGATTACCTGTCTGTGAGAATGAGGTATTGTAGCTACTCACTGTTCCTGTGTTGGACCAATGTAATTACATGTAGCAGTATATAACACATGTGTTTAGAATTGTATAATATAAATTCCTTTCTTCATTTCATTTAACTAATTTTAGCTTGGAATCTATTGTGTTGGACATTAGTATTTCTATGGCTGTTTGCTTTTTAGTAACATTTTCTTGGAGTATTTTCCATTTCTTTCTCTCTGAGGCTATGTGTTTCTCTTTTCCAGTGAGGTGTGTTTCTTGTAGTTAAGAAATAGATAATTCCAGTTTTAAAACCTACCCTCATACTCTACACTTTTAGTTAGAGAACTAAGACAATGATAGAGTTACTGTTGAGGGATGTATGTATGAATTCCCACTCTTTTGATGTCTTTGCAGAGCTGGAACATTCTTAACCTGCTTTGCTTATTTCTTATTCTAGTGTCACTTATTATTTATTTGTTGTCACCTGACAGATGTATCTTTCACTTCAGTGTATAGGATTACTTCACATACTTTTTGTAGTGATAGATTTTTGATCTTGTATTATGTTAGTTTGTGTTCATCATAGAATTTTTTGTTCTTTAATTGTGCAGGATGACTATGATAGATGGTGTATTATTACTTGGTGGCATGATATCTAATAAAACATCAGTGACTGAAGGTATGGAGGAGAAGGAAGTAAGCAGCGTGAAGACAGCAATTATGAAAAAAACAATAGACCAGGGAAAAGTAAATGGAGAGAAACAATAAAAGCAAAGGGAGAATGTAGGGCTGCCTCATTCGAGCAGCATAAAAAGAAAGAAGAAAAAATGCGGCCAGGTAGCCTAAAACAAACTCAGCACTTAGACACTGAGGAAGGGGACATCAAACTCCAGGTCCAGTTCTGTTCGCTGGGAAGAACCTGTTCAGAAGTCAGAAGAAAATAAGAGGTTAGTTCAAGATGAAGCTGTTCCACGAAGTAGAAATTTGATATTAAATGATAGAAAAGTAAAAACAAAGGAAAGGAACTGTTTGGGCATCCACCATTTTTGCACATCCCTTGCATGAGCATGGGTGCTGGCCTACCCTTGTTCCTTCATGTAGGTACCTACCTGTATATGTATGGTATTCTCTACTCTACATCTCGGCTTAGATCTCTACCTCCCTCAAAATGCATGATTCAGATTTAAAGCTTTTCTTGCCAGCTAGTGATGTTCCATAGGCTGTAGCTCAACATGTCTTCCAGTGACTTTTGGGGTAGATTTCCATAGTGATCCATGATGAGAGGGTAATGATCTCTAGAGTCACTGAGCTGCCAAGTCTGTGGTGATGGGGTCATTTGCAAATGGCTTCTTTAGCAATAAAGTCTTATGACACCAGCCTTAGAGAAATGAAGATATTTTGATTCAAAAGCCTTGTTCCAGAAGACTTGCTTTCATAGTATGGAAGGTGCAATGGAAGTCCCTAACGAAGGAAAATTAGTTTATAACCCCTCCCCACCCTGATGTGATGTCTATGAACCACAACAATGAACAGCATAGTAAGCTACTCACAAAGGAGCAATAGTGGCATTTGGGTGATAACCAACCGCTGTCCAACTGGACTCAACTCAAGGCCCAATCATTAGGCAGAAATTTATGCCTAGGACTGTAAACCTATTGTGTGTGTATGTGTATGTAACAATAATTATGGAAAAGGAGTGAATTTTAGAAAGACAGTTGAGGGGAGTGTAAGAGTAGTTGGAGAGAGGATAAAAACGAGGAAATGATGTAAATATAGAATTAATATATAAAATTTTAAAAAGTGAAGCTGAGAAACCAAGGAAACTTTTTTAGATTGCAAATACAAAACAATCAGCTAAAAGTAGGAACTTTTAACATAGTGAAGAAGAAAACCCATGAAAGTGTCACTTGGATTTTTCATGACATCCTTGATTGTGCATTTAGGTCACTTGTCATTCCAGAAATGCCACTCACAGTGAGCATACCTTCACATCAGTGGCTTCCATGGAAAGTCAATGAGATCATAACTAAAAGAGTGCACTGTGCTCTCACTACTCTTTCTCAACTCTTATGGGATCATCTCAATGAGATAAACTTAAGTCCTATGTCTCCGAGAGCACTCATGGTCAGCCATAGAAAATCAAGGCAGAGTCCTGGCCTAGCCAGTTAACAAGATAGTGTCACTGTCCAAAGGGTGGCATATGTCTTTGCTTAAGATTGGTAGTCCTTATTGCTTGAAAAGATGGCTGTAAGATGAACTGTGATGCATGAGCACATATCAAGAAGTGTACAGCTGGAATACTGTGTCCACTGTACACAGGGTGTTTGTGGGGGTTGAGTGGGGAAGGGATGTTTAACACACATACTGGAATGGGTGCACACACAAAGGTGACACTAAGGGGCCTCCTAGACAATCTTATAAGGCAGGGTGTCTCCGAGAACTGCTGACAAGTTAAGGTTTAGATCTTACTTGTACAACTGTGCATCTTATCCACAGGCATCACTTGCCAGAGCTCTGTACTGACCTCAGCAGGGCCATGTGGCATTTAGTTTTCCCACACTGCTGGAACTGAAATGTGATGAGGGTAAGGAGTGTTGAAATCCCACTATAACTTGATGGGACAATGGCTATTAACACTTGCACTATGAAGTTAAGCAAATATGAGGGAATATAAGATCTGAACATAGAGATAAAATCTCCACTATCCTGCTGCCTTTGATGAAGCTGCTCATATCGGTCTCAGAAAGTTCCAGTGTTTTAACTTAAAATGACTTTAGCATCTAAAAAGTTTTATTCCAGAGAAACAGCTTTATTAAACAACAAAATGGTCATTTTTCAATAAAAATCAATTTCAAATATTACAGGAATTAGATGAGAAAATATGAAGTTCAAATCAAACCCTCAAATAAATTGCTTTATTTTTGTCTACTAGTACATGGTAACATTTTGTGTCTGCTTCATTTCTTCCTTGGAGGTAGTAACCAGCCCAGAAAAATCCCTAAGATAAAGGAAAATATATATTTTCTATAAATGAAAATAAGTTAAATCTCTCTAAGTAACTCATTATGTTAGTGGTTATATATATAAAGAGAATTGCAATGATTGACAAGTGGAACTATGATGGACCTAAATGGCTTTGCTATAACAAAATTTAAGTCTTTATAGACTGTACAATTTCAACAGAATATTTTCTCATTTTCAGTTAAGTATAATTTTTATTTTTGCTTTAGTAGTATGATTTTTTTAATTTAAAATGTAAGTCTGTGTACATCTTGGTAATATTGATAATAAAATAATTAGATTTATATATAATATACATTTATGCCAATAAAATGTTCTTGACATATTTCAGAGTACAGATGATTCTGATATATCTGTGATTGCCCAGAATAAGAAATGCTTTGACAATGATATTGTTTGTTCTAAAAGTGTTTTGATATCAATTGGGGACACTGAAATCTACCTCAAGGATGCTGCTTACAAACAGGTTAGTGAATTATTTCCTTTATGAAATTCTAACTCTTACTATTGATATATAAAACAGAAGAGCAATGACGGATACCTCTTACACGTTGTTAATGATCTAGATATTTTTCTTCATTGTTTTGTATGGTTTTGGTAAATCATACACCACTTACATCTTCTGCTTATATTGTTTATTGTCATATTTCAATTATGTCTACTATTTTTCCTTCCCATAAGCAGTATTGTTATGGGAATTCCTCTAATAGCCTCTCATCTGTCTTCCTAATACTCCAGCTAAGCTCCACCCTTATTTCATCCCACCCACTGCGGCAACAGTGGCTTCTCCATATGGAAATCTGTCTTCCTGTGTCTGTTATACTTCAATAATTTGAGATCTTTTTCTGTTGCCCTGCTAGGTTCTTTCCATCCAGCCCCTTGTCCACCTTTCCTGCTTCACCTCTTATGGTTTTCTTTTCAATCCCATATCCTAGAAGTCAAATCTTTTCCCAGTTATTTACATATTCTAGGTTCTTTTTACTCTCATCTGTACCTTTAGAAAAAGTGATTTATGAATATATATGTCTACTTAATCACATTCTGTGTAGGATGTCCTATATCAATTGGGAAACTTCTCAGGATGCTCTCAAGGACCCTCTTAGATCCCTGCCAGCCCTTAGTCAAATTCCTTGTGTGTTTATCTGTCTTCCCCATGTGCATATAACAACATGTAAAGTAAGATCATTGTGTATTCCATTCATTCCTGTATACCAGAAATTTGTCCAATTAAACGGTAGAATCAGTTTTATCTACTCACCTATTTATTTACTAATCCAGTGATATGCCTACAGTGCTAAAACTTGTGCTAAATTTTTAGGTCATAATATTGGAAAGACACTGCTTGTCTTTAAGTAATGTACTCAAGTGAAAAATGATTCACTAAGGGAAATAAGTTTGGGCAGTGTGATGTGTTACGCCAGGGTTTACACAGGCTCTTAGAAGGACTCTTGGGGAAAAAACACTAAAGCAACCCTAAAGTTTCAAAGAAAATTGGAGCATAGATTTAGGAATTAGAACTGATTTAGCCCTCCCCCCAATTACCTATTTGCTGTGCTATTCTAGTGAAGTTTATTAACTCCTCAGGCTTTAGCTCCCCCTCAGCATGACTACAAAACCATCGTCTTCAGTCCTATAACGATTATAGTGAAAGTATAAATCACTAACTTTTTAAGAACTGACACCTCCTTTTTTATCATCCTTATTTTCATATAGAGACATAACCTCAGTTAAGCCCATAAGAAGAGATGAGTGAAGCTGGTGGTGATAGATGGAAATAGATAGATGAGGAGAGAGAAGGACAGACAGCATTGCAGGAGATGATCACACTCAAAGGAGCAGAATTAGAAGACAAAATGTCATGGTTGGTAGCATCAATTGGCTTAGGTTGAGACAAAGTCCCTGGAATGATAAAACAAGGGTGTGGCCGAGATTCTGGAAGGCCAGTTTCTAGCAAACTACAATGTGGAAAGCACGAGAACAAGAGTGCCTGCCAAGGGGTTCTAGGCTCTGCCTGGAAGCTCCAAGATGGTACAAACAAAGTGAGTGTCATTTTAAAGGCAACAGTGTACAATTTGACAATGGTCTCTCAAAGGTCACTCTCTCAAACTGAAGTTCGCAGAACACTATTTTCCTAAGTTTTCTCTGAAACACATTTTCATGAAAGTCATCTGGAACATTTCCTGTAAAAGCCAAGTTTGTTTCTGTGTTCTGCCTCAGGTATGGGAATGGCTAAGGGTGAAAAGATACGGCAGGTCAAGAGAAAACATGAACCCTCTCTGCTAGAAAGACGGATATTTCTCAGTTATCTCTTCTGCCCTTGGATTAGTTTTTGACATTTTTGATACTTTGGTTCTCAATCATACCCCAAATTCTTCTACTGCAGTTTGAGAACCTTTTATCTCAGGTAGTAGCATTGAGAGTAACTGCACAGCAATCAGACAAGACAAAACTGCTTCTACAGTCATGTTGACATCTATTTTAAGTAATTACAAATGTTCAGCTGAGCCATTAGCTGGATATTCATTTATAGGTGAAGGTCTTCCTATGATCAAGGATGCTTTTTTAAAAGGGGAGAAATTGGTTAAATGCTCATATTAAGATGATTTGACACATTTCTGAAGTGGTAATTACTGTGCTGTGTAACCTTCAGCCTCCAATTTTCACTTGTACACAGGCGTTGATGAATCGCCTTTATTTAAATTGTGAGGGATGAAGTAAGATTACGAAAAGTCACAAGAATAGTTTGATCTCAACAAGTTCCCAGCTAAAATGTCTTTCTGAGAGATCATAAGTGGAATGATTGCAAGTGCCACTTATATCCAGGGAGATGAAAAAACAACCCTCTGTTCTTTATATAATTGCACAATTATGGCAATTAAAAATCTTTGATGAATTACCTAAGCTGTACTCAGAAGTGTTTTAGTTGTCTCCGGTTCTCACTTACTTTTCTACCCTGTCAATCAATTACTGAAGTCTCGTCTTCTAAAGCCCAGGTTTCTCCTTTGGACAGTTCATTACTGATTTTTTTTTAAAGAAAGAAGCATTAGCTGATGAACTGAGAACTACAGAGTGCAGTCACTTCTTTTGATTAGGAAGTACGCCGTTCTTGTCACAGGCCGCCTTACCTAATGAAACGAGTATTTTGTATCTAATGGCAAATGGAAAAGGCATGCTTTTGATTTGGAGCAGATGATTTAAGACCAGGCTGCTGGGATGAAGACAGGTGACAATGACAAGTCATGTGACAAAAAATTACTGAAAAGTACAATGAAGGTAAACGTTAATGTCACAGCAGAGTAATTTGAGGGCCTATCAGGTTATGCAATTGTGGAGCCTCCATCAAATGAAAATCTAGAGTCCTAGGGGCGGGAATCTGTTTCTCTCTTTGTTTCTTTTGCCAGGATGTTTTTCTATCCATCTGATATGGACTGTTTGGGGCACAGATGTCCTTTCATGGTGACTGCAGACCTTCCTAGTGTGGAGGGCCTCATCTTATTATTCTTAGTACTTGCTTCCCATGCTTACACTAACTTTGTCCTGACTTTATGCTGTGAATGAAGTATAGCAGTGGTCCCCAGGCAGAGACTGAAAAGCAAGAAGCTGAAAACCATTGTCGAGAGGTGGGAGATGCAAGAGATAGGATGTGTGTGAGTCAGGGTGCCACAGCACAGGTGCATGATCTTTATCCCATTGGACTTGATTCACAAATCACAGACTTGAAAAAACCTGATTTCAAGCTATAACTTACAGAGCATTACAACTCTTTAAGTGTGGACCTGATAAAGCAGTTTATTTGGGAGGCAGAGATATTTGTGGCATCATGGCAGAGGAAGCATTTGAGTCAAAAAGGGAATAAAGTGATTATGCCACTCTCTGGGGCTACAGTACCTAGCAGGGAGAATATCAAGTGCATAGGTTTGAGATGGTTCAGATAATAACCTGACTAGCCTGGCTGGTATGAAGAGATGATTGAGGATGAGAAGAATCTGAGGCTAGGTAAAGCCAATTAACAATACAGAACAATATATATCTGCTATGCAGAGTTATAAGTACAACCTTGGTGTAGGAGGTGGCAAACACCTTATAAATATGACTAAATCTTTTTCACCTGTCCACTGGAATGTTAACTACACCACTCTCACATGGCATTCTCCCACTAGCCTCAGTTATATTCAAAGAAGAAAAACGAATGAAAGACTCATATCTGTTTCCAGCTGTTTGTTTTCTACTGGGTTAATCAGTTTTCTTCTCATTAATACAACCATGTATTTTCAAGATCATTTTATGAGCTCAATTCATGGCCATGGTCATAATTATCAGTACTGTTGTTTCTCAATATCTTCCCCATCTAATCCAGTTTACCCTTTCTTACCAATAGTTTGCAAATTATTTCCTTTCCAATTATAGATGGTTACTTCCATGATCAAAGCCTCTATTGATTGTATTTTTGCACAAGTGCTAGTTATTTTGCTAGGGTTACTTGGGTGCCGAGGCCTCAGGCTTGGCTTTGCCATGGTATCCATGCTCATGCCCTTTGCTGCTTTTCTTGGGCCTGTGCATATCTTGGATGCTGCCGCCACCGCCCTTTGTTTAAACTATCTTTTCTGTTCCTGCGTCATCCTGTCTTCTCCAGTCTCATTGCAGCTTTTGGTTTCTTTCTATGTAGATTTCTTTTCAATTCCTCCCCCTTGTAATTCTTCCAAACTCTCTTTGATACTAATTCATCTCTTCTCTCTGTGTCTCAGTCACTTCCTCATATACATACACTTATGTGTGTGTACATATACATATATGTATTATGCTTTCTTTTTTCAGTTATCAAACTCATTAATCTAGAAATTTTCATTGGACTATGAAAGCACTGTATCTTGTCAAATGTAACAATTCTGTATTTCATTAAAGGGTTTAGTAACCTTAGAAGACCAATTTTATTCTGTGTTCAAGTACTTAGAACACAGTACAAAAGGGTAAAT
The DNA here is from genome assembly GCA_004025045.1 of Sigmodon hispidus. NCBI lineage: Eukaryota > Metazoa > Chordata > Mammalia > Rodentia > Cricetidae > Sigmodon > Sigmodon hispidus. The sequence goes on from PVIH01010903.1 coordinate 10,677, forward strand.
TTTTCTTTTGAAGGGAAGAACGTGCATTTTCATTTTCAACCGTTTGTATTTATTGTTCCTTCTTGTTCCCTGTGGCCATTTTCTTTACTTTCTCTTCATTGTCACTGGATTATCTTTTACTTTCCCGCGATATCTTCTTGAGCCCACCTTCTAGTTTTCATATAAATACCAATTTAATGAAGATGGTTTTATATTAGGGAATTAAAAGAAAAACATGGCAAGCAATCAGGTTAGATAGATACTGGAAGGCATTAACGTATCCCCTCCTTCGGTTAGAGAGTATAATATTCATCCTAAGACATTTTATCTTTTTGCAAGAAGCGAACAGGTTTTTTCCTGGAAAGTGAGCCTACATACCAGCTGTGGAAGGCTGGACACTACATAGTAGTGTACTTCCCAGAGGAAGATATCACCATTCTGTGGGATGAGAAGACAACTGTCCACATCAAAGTTGGGCCACAGTGGAAGGTAGGCCGTCTGAACCCCTAGATGGGATGCAATGATTGAAATGGTGTCTGCCTTTTCATGTTTGAAGAAAAAAATGATTGAATAAATTATTAGGCAAATTAAGTTTTAAAGGCTTTTTTGGTAAGCTACAGAGAGCTCTGTTTGAATTAAGTTATATTTTCAAAATTACTAATAACACACTATGTGAAGGACTTAAGAAATTGGGTTACACTCATGCAAGTGGTATAATAGAATACTACTTAGCAATTCAAGGGAATACACTATTAATTTGTATAACACATACCAATCATAATTAGTTTTTATTTACTTTAACATGTTACTTTCTGTTTTTGCTTCATTTTTTTCTTTCTTTCTCCCTGAGTTTTTTTTTTTGTAAAAAGATTCACTTTTAATAATTTTAATAATAATTAAATTTAATAATAATACTTTTATGGTGCTATGATATTGAAAACAATGTATGTAGTTCTTTCCAAAACAAGCCAGTCTATCAATACCTACTTTTCATCAGGCTGCCCTCTTAGTGCTAAATCTTACCTCCACCTACACAACTGAAAAATGCCAGTCTATTTATGTTGTTTCTATATCCATTGCTTTTCCTTCCCCAAGTATCATAAAGTGAAATTCTAGTCATTTCTGAGCTCTTTCATCTTTGACTTAAAAAAGTAAATTAAATTAATATTCATCTATATGATATGAATTAGTATTTTTCCTTATAGTACTATTGTAACCTGGTATGGATGTACCACAGTTTGATTACCTGTGAGTCGAAATGGTAACTGGTGTTGGACTATAACAGTTTCTAAAACACAGGTCCCATGTGCTGTCTGCTTTCCTGGAGATAGGAACTTGGTGCATGATACTTTTACAGGGTTGCATTTCAAACATTACTATTGAAGAATGAGTTCAAAGAGCAGCAATTCAAAGTTTTAAGGAGGAGTTCCATTATTATTGAAATATCATCCATTTTTGAAAGTCTTAGGAAAGCCTATCTCTAAAAATAACTTCTTTCACAGTATTTTGGGAAAATCCGTTTGTTATCGCTAATATGAGTAGTTTCTATAGCCTGTAGTGGCATAAGTTTAGTTTCATTGTTTTAACATTTATACTGTTACAGAATCTTAAATATATATATATATATAATCTAGTAGGCTTTTCATCATAAAATTAATACTTATGTACAAGATATATATCAGAACATATTATATGTACATACATGTATTAATATTATTTAGTATATACATTTTTACTTACATTGTTAGAAATATCAATGCTAAGATGTTATAGTAAGTGTAGACTGATGGTTCTTGGAACATGATAAAATATTTGGGGGCTATTAAATATATAATTTAATTTGTATGAAGCCATTTAATTCAAACATTTTTTAAAAAATTATTTTATGAAAGTTTTTATATCTTAAATCTTTCAAGTGAGTCTTAGAATAAATATAAAATTTTTCATTGTAATTTTATTACTGTAGAACAAGCTGGCAGGATTGTGTGGGAACTTTGACAAATGTACTTCAAATGATATGACCACATCTAATAACCTGGAAGTGAGAAATGCTCAGGTGTTTGGAGACAGTTGGGCCTTAGGGCAGGTAAGTTACAGACATAAATTTTAAAACATACAAAAGAATATAGCTTAGGTTTCTTTTTACATGGTGTTTTTATTATAATGTATAGTTGATGAACTTTCATACTTTTTATGTAACTCTTATGAGAACTTTATTTTGCAAAAGTTATTGCCTCCAAATTACAGATAGAAAGAATGTGTCTCAAGGAGGTTAATAATAATCTAACAAATTAGGTGTCCAGAGAATATCAAAGGAACATTTAGACTTATACCTTCTGTCATATCTTAGCACTTCTACTCTATATCCATTTAGTAGATTTTGTTTACTATAATATTTTTATTATACTATAGATACAGAACATGAATATGATAGTCTCTGCTTTTGAGAAATTTTAATATTCAAAATAGTAGATAAAGTAGAAAATTACACAAAATGTATTGATATAGAGAGGTGTTTTAGTAGATGCTATAACAGTCCAAGAAAGATTCTTGGAACAAATGCTGTAGAAATAAGGTCTTTAAAATCTACAAGACTTGAGGAGATAAAGTTTATAGTTGTGGTTCTCAGCTTTCCTAATGCTTTGACATTTAGTACAGTTTCTCATGTTGTAGTGACCCTGGCCATAAAATTATTTTCATTGCTACATCATAATTGCAATTCTGCTACTGTTATGAGTCATAATATAAATATCTGATATGTAGGGTATCTGATATGTGACTCCCATGAGGGTTACAACCCAGGGGTTGGAGGAAGACACCTAGCCGATATGAACCAGAGTGAAGAGAGTACAGAACCTAAAAATTTCCTGTAGTGTTTATATGATTATGAAATAAGGTTAGAAGCAATGGCTCAAAGATCAGGGATAGATGTTAACAGGTGCAGGAAGCTCCTATAGTACAGCCACATTAGCTGTTAGGGGAGGATTAGAAAACTATAGAAACTTGAGAATATTAAAAATAGAAACTTCCAGAATTTACTGAAGGAGTTTACTCAGAAAGATGCATTTGGAAGATTCAAAAAAGCCTTATTGCTTCCAGCATTAGACATGTCTTCTTGAGTTCTCCCTTAGATAGGACAAAGAGGGTGTGTGTGTGTTTGTGTGTGTGCAGGAGTTGTGTTCAGGATATAGTGGAAATAAATATAGTACACCTTAGGATGTATTGAGAAACATGTGACTAAAAGATATTTAGCTGGAAATGTGTAGGTTCAAAGCACAGGAAATAGCCCTGGTGTATCAGTAGGGTTAGACACTTGAGTCGCATGCATATTCAGGCTGTTGAAATTTGTACACCTGTGTCCAATGAGGGACATAGAAGTTTTAAGATTTGCTTAAAAGTAAAGTCTTAAAAGAAAAAGCAAGACTTTGCTAAAATAGGTGAGAGCAAAAGGTCGGGAAGAAGTGCCAGTGTGTGGTGTAGAATAAGAAAACCCAGCAGAAGATGTTGGTGCTGAATCTAAATCAGATGATACACCAAAGACAGAATCAAAGATAAGCAAAGATCAAGTGGCTACAGACTGACTAACCGCCTCTGTGTTTAGAATTGAAAAAAATCATTGGTGTCCTTTCTTGGGAAGTTTTGAAGAGGTAGATTAGAGACAGCAGAGGTCAAATTATGTAGTCTATGGAAGTTGAGTCTCTGGAGATTGGAGAAATCAATACATCTAGTACCTCGAAAGATGATCTGTGACAAAAATGAACAACATGAGGTCAGGGGGAAAAATTATGTTCATAGAGTATTGTGTGAAAATACCACATTTGTGAAAATTCAAAATAACTAAATTTTTTTCCATCACTAATATTTATCTGCTTCTCAGAAGTTATTTGTGTTACTAGTATATAACCTACATGGGCGAACAGGTAAAAAAAATATTTAAATAGCATGGCACTGTGTTACATGTCACTATCATGGGCAGAATCAAGTGGTAGGGTACTTTGAGTTTAGTGTTGAGCCTCTTTAAAGTCTTTCCTTTTGCTCTGAATTTCAATAGTGTGAAGATCCTGTCGAAGCACTGAAGCCCTGTGAGGCACATCAAAACAAATTTCCCTATGCCAAGAGAGAATGCTCCATCTTGTACAGTGATGTTTTTGCTCCTTGTCGCAATGTGGTAAATGAGCACTTTGACTAAAAATCTCAAACATACAAACTTGCTGCTGCATGTTCTGAGATGGATGGGATGAATTCTGTGACTCATGTTTCCCAGGTGTCCTATCATCATCATTAGGGGACCTCTGTTAATTTTTTTTCTCTATAAGCAACAGGTTTGGTTTCCATTTCCTTCTCATTCCATCTATCTAACAGTATGCATCTATGATCATTGTGATTCATTCTTGTTTATGAAATACAGTTCATTCACAGCATTTTGTAAATATGTATAAATAACAAAATGGGAATAGATGTTTATCTGTTATCAAAGAGTATTACAAGTGGACATTTTTTTTCAATATAACCATAGTTTAACTGGATTCCTGGTGACATATTTAAAATAGTTTTAGAAGCTATTTCAAGAACATACCCTAAATATCTAAGCTTCCTCCTCACAAGATAATTTTGGGTCCCAGCAGAAGTTGTGAAAGTAATTTAATACAGGTTTTAAAGCCAAGCAGCACCTCTGCAGCTCGCCCCCTGTTTTCTCAAAAAAGTTTCCTGTGCAGATTTTGAGTTGTGAGCCAGGTTTACTGTTTTTCCCTGGAATGTCATTTTTATTTGAAAAAACAAATAATACAAAAATATGGTTCTTCAGTCAAGAATATTTGGCAGATATTTTCTGAGGAGATAAGTCTTTGACTTCAAGGCAAACATCTAATGGCATCTGTTGTCCTTAAAAATATTTAAACTTTTTAAAATGAAAAATAGAATTTTGTGGTTGTATTTTTTAAAAAAAAAATTTAAAAAAACAACTTTATTGACTTAATTGTGCCAGAAAAGCAAAAATAAGGTTGTTTGATCCAGCAAGTACAAAACAAATCTTGTTGAAGAAATATTTTGACTTTTCTGAAAATATAGTTGATGATATGAATAAATGTGACTTGTATCTGTTGCATGTAATTAAATGCATTAACACCTAAAAGATCTTTGTATACCACACATTTTTCAAATAATCAATGCATAATGCTATGGAATTGTGCTGAAGTAAAAATTTATTTCAAAGGCAAGTTAAACATAAAGAGTTTAATCCATTGTAGAGTTCATTGGTATGGTTCCTGACATCAAATTGAACCAGTCTTTATGGATATCAATATGGAGTTTCTTAAATAATTAAAATAAGAACTGCCATATAACCCAGCCTTACCACTTCTCACCATTACAAAGGATCCATATCCTATTACAAAGATACTTTCCCATCCAAGTTTGTTTATGCATATTCACGACAGCAAGGAAATTATATCAGCCATTCAGTTGTTTGTCAACAGGTGAATGCATAATGGAATTAGGGTGCATATATACATTGGCTTTTTTTCAGCTGTGAAGAAAAATGAAAATAAATGGAGCTGTGTAGTATTAAATACAGATTCGGAAAGGGGAAAAAAAACCCTGTGTGTTTAAAAGTTTTTTGATATGTTTTTGTGATACCTATATTCTCTCTCATATACAGATCCTAGCCTATTATGTAAACATGTTTACATATAAATATATGTAAGAGGGTGAAACATAAAAATGCAGAAAGGGAACCAAGAAAGTAATTATTAGATGATGGAGAAGGATAGGACAAAGGGACATAAAAGAAGCAAAGACTCCCCCTCTGTGCCCAGGAGGCTGTGTGTGCTGTGGGGGTGGGAAACAGAGAGAGCGGGGGTGGGCCATGAGGGAACTGTGGGGAAGGGACATTCATTAAAACACAAACAGGCTGTATTCAAAAGTGCTGTAATGCTGTCTAACACAACAAATCCTGATTTTAAACATAAAAAAGAAAGCCTCAGTTATGAATATAGCATAAATGAATATCATCACACTTACCCACCTTCAATGTATTGACTATCTAGTTATATGTACATACAGAACTTTTCTTGCATTTTAATTAGAACCAAGCCATGGCAAATTAGTACAGCATACTGAATGGGAAGTCAGATACAAGAATCAAGTTGTGTCCTACAAAAGGATGTTAAAGAAACCTCCAAAAATTGAAAGCATTGAACTCTTCCACTTATTTAATTTTACTTGATAAAATAAAGGTTTTTGCTAAAATATGTAATTTATTTTATCATGTAACAAGTTTATAATTATTAAACACCTCAGTTATAAGTTTTGATGTAATAACTCTGCTATAATATCCAAAGTTTTAGGAATTTAAAGGGAGTCCAATTAATGCTACATTAAAAGGATATATGTAGACTAGAATTCTGTCTATGAAAGGCTCCATTTTAAGATTTTTATGCTTCTTAGGGCTCAGGGTTCCTTGACAGGCAGTAAGATATTCATTATAAACCCAAACTACAGGTCTCAAGGTTTCTCTCCTGGATGTTACTTGAAAAATTACCCCATGCATTGGCACAGCATATAAAAGGCAAATTACTGATACTGACCACTTCTTTTGTGACATATTTTCAGTACTATACTTAATTCCACCAGCAACTTAACAAGTGAAATTCAAAAAAAAAAATAATTGCATATGAGACATTTAAAAGAAACTGCCATTGCCATTCACTCATCACCAGCATATTGCCATTTAGAAGACCAAGGAATAAAAGAAAAAGGCAGAGTGCATTTAGAAGCAGAATGGACTGCTTTAACGCAGGGCAGCTGTGCCAAGAATGTAACAATGCACTTTGAAAAGTCTGACATTTGCCCTAGTGCAGATGTCAAAATGGATTGATATCTGTTATTCTTACTTGTTTTGCTAGTTCTCTGGGGTGGCATTTGCTTAGTAATACTCCATTTCCTTTGGCAACGCAGTGGGTTGAGACAATTAGGACTGTGTAGGTGGGAGTATTATGTTGATGACATGTATTGTGAAAAATGTGCAGATCTTTTCTCTCAGAAGTTTGGACTTAATCACAATCAGTGCTTATTGAAATCATATTATATTTCATTTTATTTTCAGATCGACGTTACTTCTTTTGCCAAAAACTGCCATGAAGATACGTGTAACTGTAACCTCGGAGGGGACTGTGAATGTCTCTGTACCAGTGTGGCAGCATATGCTTACAAATGCTGCCAGGAAGGGGTACCAGTACACTGGAGGTCACCCACTGTTTGTGGTGGGTACCTTGTTTAGGATATAATTAAGTGGATAGTTCTTAAGAAGATCTAAATTGGTCGTCATTTTATTGTGGAGTAATGCCTTAAAACTCAAGGCAATATAATTTTTAGTTGTCTAAAAATTCATAGTCTTTTGACAATCACCAATTATATATTAAAAAGAAAAAAACGTGTGTTAAGTTTTCTATTATGTTTGACTGCTGTTCATGCAACTTTTGAAATATAAATTACATACTTTCCTCACAGAAATTATGATCCCAATCCTCTTATGCCTATGAAGTTTCATCCTTCTAATAATAAGATGTTCTTTTAAAAGCCTATCTTGATTTCTTTTCAGCTTTGGTTCATTTTATCTACTTATGTAGGTGGCTATACGTCTGAAAATGCAGAATACAATTTGGACAGTGTCTGTGATTGGCTTCAAATTGCCTAGCATTTATCTACCTTTAAAATAATGTCATGAAACTTTTTCTTGTGTGAGTCTTGTCAGTGGGAACAGGAGCTGTCTCTGACCCTTTTGCTGGCTTTTGGAACCCTATCCCTCAGACTAGGTTGCCTTGCCCAGCCCTAATACATGGAGATGTGGTCAGTCTTATTGCAACTTGATATGCCTTGCATCATTGATTCTCATGGAAGACCTGGCCCCCTAAACAGAAATCGAGTAGTGGATTGTGAGGGTGGGGACAGAGGGAGGTGGGGGTGGTGGGAACTAGGAAGGGAAGAAGGAATAGAAACTATAGTTAAGTTGTTAAAAAAAATAATGTCAAGAAATCTATTTTGTTGAAACATACCATCGTAAAAATACCCTTTGAGCAAGGCCTGGTTGGGTATACCTGTTTCCCAGTACTTAAAAAATTTAAAAAGAGGGAATGTTGTGAATGAGTCTGAAGCTGGCCTAGGCAGGACTGTTTTGAAATCAGCAGCTATGCACCCTCATGAACTTGCACATGTTTACTTTCTCTTTATCCCATCATCTTTCTGCCCCTCTGTCCCCCCCCACAACACATACACACACAAAATCATGCACACACACTATTGCCTTTGCTCACAGGGAGTCTCTCCGTTACTTTATGTAGTTAATAAATGCTTGTCCTTCTGATGCAATTTAATATTTATTTTTCTTTCTTTTAGCTCTTGACTGTGAATATTATAATGAAGGTATGTGACATTTTAATGAATATTACTATAGTATTATGTCAGATGTACTTTCAGATAAAACTTTCTGAACAATCTATACTAAGAACAAAACACAAATAATTCATTTGCTGAAATACTAAGTTTTGAAAACTTTTCTTTCTAGAGCTGATCTAACTTTATGAGGACTGGGGCTAAATTTTTTTCTAAAAATTAAAGTGTGTAATTGAGGTTATTTGTATTTAAATGGTCTTCTAAAAGTACTTTTAGAATGATATAAGTAAATGAACAGTTAAATTAATTTTAAATAAAATAGAAAAGTAGCAAAAGCATATCTTGTACCATTTTATATAACTAGAAATCCTGCTCAGAAGTTTAAAATACAACTTTAAATTAATATTTTAAATATTTGCAGTGAAATGTGGTGTTTTTATACATAAATGCACAATGGAATGATAACATCAGACTAATTAGTGTGTCAGTCATCTCAACGTTTACTATTTGTGATGAGAACATTTAAAATCCTTTCTTCTAAGCTATTTAGTATTTTGCCTTAAGTCATAGTAAAACCTTAGTTATTTATGACAGCATGAATGAATCAAAAGGACCCTATATTCAATAAAATAATACAGGTAAAATGAAATTCTAGTTGCTTCCATTACATGGGTTATTTAAAAGAGACTCACAAAAGTAGAGACAAATGTGATATCAACAGAGTTCAAGAGGTGGAGGGTTAAGGAGTGAAGGATAAATACTGATCAAAGAACAGAAATTTTCAGTCAGATAGGGAGAATAAATTCTAATGATCATCACACAGCATCATGGCCACAGATAAATTGTATTATATTGTGAAAAATCAAGAAGCAAAGTGAAGATGATAATATAAGAAATGCATTTTACTACTCTTATAAAATCATATATTATTAACTGAAAAGAATATAATAATAATCAAAATCCTCTAAGCTAGGAAGATCACTAGCAGTTGAAACTATATAAAGAAAGCTTGATAACTTCAAAGACAGAGATGATGAGGAAAAAAAAAGAGTGGGGGTAAGATGCTTTTGGTTGTTTTGTTACATGTGTAGAAATTGAAAGTTGAATAAAAGCCCAAATTAACAAAATCCCTTTGATAAACATAAATCTAACCAAAGGCACTTTTTGTCCAAGATTTTTATCATATAAGCAGA
>PVIH01010903.1:20336-72373 GCA_004025045.1 Sigmodon hispidus
GAGAGAGAGAGAGAGAGAGAGAGAGAGAGAGAGAGAGAGAGAGAGAGAGAGAGAGAGAAACATACTAACGTTTAGACCGCACAATTAAAAATCTAACTGATTAACTAATAATAGCAAAAATAATAACAGGAGCAGCTTTTGTTAACATTTTACTTAAAGAGGAAATTGAGACATGAAGAAATTAAATAACATTGCCAAAGGCCCTTAGCAGGAAATGTGATCATCTGGGTCTTATAAGCTGTATGACTTCTAAGGCACTGAGCTTGATGTCTCTGCTACCTGGCAAGTGTGGTTCAATGCATAAGGAGGATAACTTTGATTGCATTCTTTATAGAGAATCAATTTAAGAAATATGCCAGTGACTTCATTGTTTATATCAGTGTTCTCCCACTTCTCTGTGCTCATCTCCTTCTGTGCTTTCTGCCTTCTGGTCTGCTGTGTGCAGACCACTGGAGTCAGGACACTCTGAATCACTACTGCTTGCCGTTGGTACATGTTACCTTCCGTTAAGTCTGCTGCAATTGGGGTGGCCTGTTTTCTATTGTGTTGTAGAATTCTCAAAGCTTTAGTTGTGTTTATATGGCTGTACTTATAGAATGAGAAGGTGAAAACATAGAATCTGGCTCTGAAAAGATACTAGTAAGTTCAATGGAGGGGCAGGCGTGGAATTGATTTCCTATGATTCAAGTAATATGGAAAAGTGTCAATGTGCCCAGAAGAAAGAATTTGCTACATTGGTCATAGGAGACTAAGGAAGGTTATAGAATTGTAGAAATTGATATTAGGTTATATATTATACTACAGAATTTTTGAAATTGTTGATGGGGGTCACTGAAAATCAATGACATTGTTTCAAGTAGTTTAAGAAAACTTTTTTTTTTTCCAATTTGTTTTACTCCAAATAATTTCACAGGTCTTATAAACTATTTTGGTTTCTTTGGACATTTACAGCTGAACTCCTCTGTCTTTATCTACAACACGTCAGAAACTATGTTTTAAAGATAGTTACATCATTCAGAGTCAATACAAAAATAAATAATTGTCAGAAAACAAAATTAAAAATAGAATGTAAAGGTTGTACCTGAAATTGTCTCAATAACTCTGGTTATCAGTACTGTATGTAAGTTTTTTTATGGTTTTATGTAATTTTCTTATAATGAGAAGGGCATGCCATCATTATTGCTATACATGGGCAAAGACTTTAGCATTCTTCTCAGAATTATTATGTAATAAATTTCAGAGTGATTTTATTAGATTAGATGTATTTATGGCTGGTCTAGGGATCAATGTTGGAAATGGTTGATTTTAGTTAACAGTAAGATTGATTGTACATGTCTCTACAGAAATTCATAAGGTCCCTAATGACATCCTAATTGCAGTGGTAGTACATGAAAATAGTCTGGGAACAAGGCTTAAATTAACTGGGGGCACTTAAAAAGCATCAGGCTTGATTGTTTTAAAACAGATTTTTACTTATTCTTGACATTTCCTACAGTGTATCTGATGTATTTTGATCATATCCACGACTTCCAACTCCTCCAGGATCCTTCTCCTCTATCCAGTTCCCAACTTCACATCCTCTTTAAAATAATACTTCTGCGGACTGGAGAAATGGTTCAGTGGTTAAGAACACTGGCTGCTCTTCCAGAGCAATTCCCAGCAACCACATGGGTACTCACAATCATCTGTAATGAGATCTGGTGCCTCTTCTGGCCCACAGGCATATGTGCAGGCAGATCACTGTATACGAAATAAATAAATAAATAAATAAATAAATAAATAAATAAATAAATAAATAAATAAATAACTCTTAAAAGGAAGTAAAAAATATACTTCCTTTTCTCTTCTTGTTTTTAAATAACTCACCGAGTCTAATTAGTATTGCCTATATGTGCATAGGTGTAAGGCCATCAAGAGAAACATAGTCAACCTATCTGGGGCCAAAATTCTATAGAAGAAAGACTGTCCCTTTTCTGGTAGCTATCAATTGTCAATAACTCTTTTAGGGGAGGGGACTTGTAAACACCTGTCTGTTGTAGAAAGTTTTTCCGGGCCCGGTTTGGGTCTGGGAGGTTTGTGACCTGGAGCACGCAGTGGCGGTGGTTGGGAACCTGGTCTGCTTGCCACGGCTTTTGTCCCCCAAAGAAATGAATCACAGCTTATATCCTTTAAACTGTTTGGCCCATGTCTTATGCACATTACTAGCTAGCTCTTTTATCTTAATTCAACACATTTATCTTTCCACCATGTGGCCCACAGCCCGTGGCTCACCTGGATTCTTACATGCTGCTTTCTCAGGGGCGGCTGGATGGAGACTGCAAACTCCACCCTTTTTCTTACCTGCTTGTGCTCTGATTCTCCACCCACTTCTACGGTGCTTACATGGACCAACACAGTTCTTTATTTACATCATACAGAACATTCCACCACACCTGTCCACTCTGCTCAATCCCAGAAATGTTACTGGCTTGATTCTGTTCAGGGAACTCATGACCCCATGTATCTTCATGAATGCAGTGATCCTGCCATGTGCAAAAGTCACTATTTCCCTCAATCCTTTTCAGCCAGTAGGTTCCTACATGGATAGATGGCACACATCTCTTTATGATGCTGCAATGAGAAGTATCAGTGTTCAGTGAGATCCATCTATCTGTCCATATCTTTTCTCATTCTTAGGCGGATCATCCTTGAAGATGCTTCAAGTCCTCAAGCTACTGTTGTGCATGTGTCTTCTTCATTTTGATTTATACATTTATATTTATTTTTAGGCTAGTAACAAAGTAATGAGTTTCATCAAGGCAAGGCATAGACATGTGTATTAAATTATGCTATAGTATGCACATTCACATATTTATATAATGTACGTAATTATATAAATCTACATACTTATACATTGGAGTGTATTTTCCTCTTTGAATTTTCTATCACTTTTTTTCTGTATACTTATTATTATTAATATTATTATGAACAAAGAAGTCACACTTTCTATCCCTGTATATCATTATTCAAGGTCCCTTCCCCCTCCCGCCACATCAGGTCATTTTTTTTTTTCACTTTTTAAAAGCTCTTTTTAGAAAATTAGTACAGAATTTTGGTGTGATTTTTCTCTGGTTCTCTTATACTTGGCTTGGCATTGTGTACAGTAAACACTAGTTACAGGGACAGGCCTTACTGTTACCTGCGTTATAGAAAAAGTCTCACCACTGTTGCTCAGCTCTGCCTTGGCATGGGGACAGACACTCCAATCTCATCTCTGCTCAGGACATTCAAGTATGTCACTCATACTTGGAAGCTCATAATTGATGTGCCCCCAGCTGCTCTTTGGTGACCAATTCCAGATGATATTAGTGGAGTGGGTAACGTTGAATTCTTCCCTCTCTTGTCTTCATGATGGAAAATTTGAACATCATTTTCTTTCTTGGAAGGTTATCCCCTCCTTGAGACCTTTCCCCTTCCCAGAACTTCTACAGGAGACAAACCTTAATCTTACATTCACTGAATGTTTGTTTCTTTGGGTGGGCTAAGAAGGTAAAATTGTACTTGAGGTAAAAATGAGAAAAGGAAAAAGTGTGACCAAGTGTGACATGATTAATCTGTTAGGCCATGATCCACCAAACCCACAGTAACATCAAATATAACCCACAAGGCAAAGATATACATATACAAGTACAAAGTATATAGCTGGTAATGATGTAACAATATATAATGATTCATAAGAGAGTTCAATGTTTTACTATATTTAGTTATATTAAGGACTAGTAGCACAGAAATTGGGTTATATAAAATAGTAATTAAAATATCAATGGGCATATTTACCATTTATATACTTATTTTTGTAAGCTGATGTTTGCATAAAGATTACTCTGAGGAGGTTCATGTCTAGGTCTAGGCATCTTGTTTCTTCTTTATTTTAGACTTACCTCACTGGTGAAAATTTAAAATTTTCCAAATAGTAAAACATTGAATGTTGTTTCTTTGAATCTTTTTTTTCTCATGCAGTGCAGTTAAAAGAGTGTCAGAGACTGAGACTATTAGTATAAATAAATACCTTTAAGATTTTATTTTATTTATAATAACCATTTAGCATGTATATGTGCATGTGTTTGTGCATGCTATATGTTATAGCATTTATGTTGAAATCACAAGACAGACGTCATAAGTTAGGATCTCTCTCCCACCATGGGTTCTAGGATTGAAACCTACTTCACCAGGCTGCTGTAGAAACCCTTCTACCTGCTGAGTCATCTCATAGGCTTGATGCATATAAACTTCACGTGTTTATTGAGAATATCAGTATCCTTGGATGTTAGACTGGAAGGTAGCCAGAGGAGAGGGAATTTAAAGACTAAATTAGTAAGCCATTTTCCACCTAATTTTTTTATATGCATGCACTCATATACATATTTACATACATAAATATACATATGCATTTGTATGTCTATAGTTTAAATTATATATTTTAAATATATATACTATATTATTTTTATTTTAAAAATAGTTGTTAATTTATCAGTGAATAAATTTTAATTGCACAATATTTATGGAGTATTTTTATTTTAAAAACTTGAAGTTCAATGCTAATCTGTAATTATGTTACTTCTAACTTCATCAGGACTTGGAGAAGGACCATATATGCTGGCAAGCTATGGGCAGAGCGGCCTTGTTCTAGGTGCCAATATAACCAGTAGAAGCGTTTTCTCTTTGCCAAGAAATAGTGATCGTGGCAATTTATTTTTTAGTTTTATGATTACTCCAGGCCTTTTCAAAGAGAAGACATCCTGTAAGTATAATTGAGAATGTAAATTTAGCTTTTCACTTATATTTTTTCTTTACCCATTCCCCAAGTATTAATTGTACATTTTTTTAATCTTCCAAAGAATAAAAAGCAAAATCTTGACATATAACATGGCTATTTTACATATAAAATAGTTTACTTATCTTTTGGCATTGCTGTGTCAGAGCTGTGGCTGTTTGAGGTTTTTTTTTATGTTAAGTAACTCACTAATTAAATGTTTACAGGAATAACCACGGAAGTTACTTTGAAAAGATTTAAAAGACAGTTTACTTGTAGCTCTTAAAGGATTTTAATACCAGGTTAAAGTGAAAGAAAAGGCTATGATTTGGCATCAGATGAACTGAGTATGAGTTGTACATATTGGAGTGTAGACCATCACCTGGATGGCATTTTGTTCTCCAAACTGGTCTCAGGTGCTGAATCTGCCTTTATTTACTGTCCTATACCAGCAGGTTATGTCCTAGGCTTGGATCTACCTGGCACCTGTTCTTACTGGTGGGTGTGTTCTCTCTGTCCAGTGATGCCATGCTACATTTTCATTGTACTCTACCCAGAAATATGCACAGCTTCTTCTACAAGCTCAAAAAATATTGTAAAGTGAATGAATCTCATACAATGCTCATTTTTCTGAGAAAACTTTTCCAATTCTCCAGTTTGAATAATCATCTTCGTTCTTGTAAAATGAATATGTCCTGCAAGCATCTGTGAGCCTAAAGTTTTTATTTACGTTAGTTACAACAGTTTTTCCTTGTACAAAAAATACTTTATTTTGCATACTTAGTTTCTCAGTCATGATATTTGCAAGTTTTAAGGACAACAATAAATATCTTTGTTAGCATTACATTTGATAGATTTCACAGTTTTATAATTTATAGTGACTACTGTTCTTGAAAGATACAAAAATGTTTTTTAAATTAACTAAATATCTTAATAACAGGTGTATATAACAGACAATTTCAAGCAAATTGATGAAATACAAGCCTACTTATCAATGCCTATTTATGTAAAGCTTGATTACTCAGCCATTTTGTCATCTTTTGAGACATAGACAATACTATTGAGTAAAAAACATTTTCTCAATGTAGCAAAAATTTATTATTGGAGTCATTTTTTTCCTTACGGTCTTATTGATATGACAAGTACAGTTGGTTACACAATTAAATTAGTATATTTTCATTTTCTCAATATTTTCCTTTAAGCAGTTTGAGGCAGAAAAGTGGTACTTACGAAAATATTACAGCTTATAATATAGATAGCTTATATTATTATAATATGGCTTATACATTATAAAAACAGAAATTATATGTTATTTTTGTATTTTTGTTCCAACGGCATAGAAGATAATTTAAAAGTAGAACCTATCAGAGATTGGGTTTTGGGAGTGTTCAGTGTTATTCAGTGCATTTAAAGCATTGTCTTTTCTCTTTACAATCTTATAATTCGTGTTCAATGTGCCTGAGATGGGCATTAATTTTGTGTGGTGATGTGTTTGACTATCAGCCTGTGCCTGTGTTCTACCTTCTCCTGAGACCCTAAGTCATCAAGACACTGTTTTACAGCATTGTCTCTTGTCTCCTTGGAATCTGCTGAAAGACCAAATTACTTTCTCTACGTCCACGACAATGACACTCTTAGCTTGTTGCTATGGCGTGCAAACTCAGCATTTCATCAGAGAGCAACCTTTTTCCACCATCAAGGGCTTTGGATTCCTGGTTACAGTGCATTCGAATTATACATCAAGAAAGGCTTCTTCATCGCTTTCACGGATTCTGCTGTCAAAGCATCAAAATATGATGATTCCGAAGAATTCAAGCAGTCAAGTAGCTTCAGCATAGAAGGTGTGCTTCCTGGGAGCTCCAAAGAGAGTACAGGTTCTTAGGCCATGCAGACCTTGTCAGTGTCTGATTCTATGAATAAACTTATGTGACTCTAACCTTTCTACTTCTCAAGCCACTCAGCTAAACTGGGAAAATAATACTCATTTTTTTTTAAAAAAAAACTACTATTTTAAATGCATGGGTATAAATGGCTTAGAATAACTTAAATCACTTATAATTGTTTGTCCAAATATTACTAATAGTACTTATTGAGCTTTTGCACCAGAACCCACTCACATCTCATGAAATGGTCCAGTGTTTGGATCTACTTTTTCCATATAGAACAGCTTCCTATATAATCTAATTCTTTGAAGATATCATATTTATCTCTGTCTTTTGAGTTCAAGAGTGTCTCAAGTCATTGATTCCTGGTCTGATCTGATTTCTAAGAAAGTTCCTTTGCAGTCAACATCCAAGGAGACCTATGTCACAGAAGGCAATTTTATCTTTGTGCAGCTGAAGTCATTGCTCTGTTTTCAAAACCTAGTAGCTTGATTTCATCTGTAGTCTCCAAACACTGCTCCATTTTACACAAAGAAGTTCAATACTTTTGATCATTTGCCTTTTCTACTATAAATGATTTTCTAAAAACCTCTTTAATGGATAGAGTTTAGAAAACCCCAAATGCACTTTAAAAGCATTGCCATAGTGTAAATCCCTAAATTCAAAGGTTTTAAGGATGGCAGGAGGCTTTGTTTAAATTCAGCTGGGAGTGTTCTTATTTTAGCAATGGACTCAGATCAGGCCTCCATTTAGAGCCCTAAATCCTTTAGCACTTGTTTTCTTGAGACTAGTCTAATGAGCCACACAGGGTCAGGACAAGCAGTGTTCTCATTTTTTCTGGAGGTTGTGAGAGTCCACTGAAGCTTAGGATTCTCAGTAAGCTAGTATGCTGACCCCCTCATCTCCTCCTCAGAAGAGCAGCTCAAAACAGGTGATGTCTTATCTCTGCATATTCCAGATGTATTTCATCAGCAATAGTAGAGCATGGAAATCTGGATTTTGGACTCTGGGTGCCACAGACATCTTAAGCACAGACTTTAGGGACACACTGGCTTAGCAAGTCAGGCCTGAGTTAATCTCAGTAATTCTCCTCTCTATGTGCCTAGTACATTCCCATGGCATTCTACAGTTCTTGTAGGAAGCTCAAGTAGGATTGTAAAGATTGAGGATAGTCAAGGCCAACTGGGGGCAAGTTTTCCTCCTCTTTGTTCTTGAGGAAAAAGTACTGATATGCCTTTATAACATTGTGTAGAGGGGTGTGATTATTTTACTTGATTGTGTATAAAGTTGAACTCAATAAACCTCCATTTCCCCTTAATCCAAAAATCTGCTCTGCTAGAACCAGATCTACCAACTCCACTCAAGGTCCTGCAAAGGACAATCAATGGCATCATTTGAGATACTGATCACTGTATGCTTCATCCTCTGAGAAACTCTGATGCTTGCCTCTGGTCCTAAATCCAGTTAATTCTCTTTCTGGACCTATGAACCAGGAACTCTATCTCAGCTCTGCATACACAAAGAATCCTTATGAAACAGCTCATTTTCTTACCACACATTAGAATTAAAGTCTTCAGGGAGTGGATTCAGGATGCAGATTTAAATGATTGCTTGTGTAGAGAAAATTCTGAGATGTGCTAGAACAATTCCTTTATGGTGTGGGAAAGAGAATATAATGCCATAGTTCGTAGGAGAAGAGTCTTTAGCAAAATGATGTATAACCACAGAATTTATCTTTCAATAACACAGATTTGTTCTTTTGTATTCAAGCAATACTTATCATGTATGAGACAATGTGCTGAGTTCTATGGGAAGGACAATGATGGAGTTTTGGTCTTAAGATGTGTTTGGTCTTACCATTTTCTTTATTGCTTGAGGCTGGGAAGATACTAGAATATTAT
This sequence comes from Sigmodon hispidus, assembly GCA_004025045.1. Classification (NCBI taxonomy): domain Eukaryota; kingdom Metazoa; phylum Chordata; class Mammalia; order Rodentia; family Cricetidae; genus Sigmodon; species Sigmodon hispidus. The sequence continues at coordinate 28,913 of PVIH01010903.1, forward strand.
TATGAAGGCATGCTTCATTTTAGATTGCAAATAATGTTCCTCAGCAGAGTTGTGCCAGGATAAAACAGATTTAAAGTTACATTGTAAAAAGTAGAGTTCTCAACTATTATGATTGAAATATCCGTGAAAACATAACTACATGTAAGAGAGATGAGAACATTAAGTCCTTGGAGGCTAGACCTTCATTTAGTCATTTATCCTGAGCACCAGATCTTCTGGTCACCAGGAAGCTGTAATCCTTTAATCTGACAGCCTTGTCTTTTATAGAACACTATGATGAGAGAGAAAGGCCAAGCATCACGGGTTCCTGTGGAAAGCTGTTAGATTTCAAAAGGTGTGTTTCAATTTGAGTAATCTCAACTTCCTCTCATTTTCTCAGAAATCCAGGCAGCGGTACCTTACAGGAGGATGTGTGAATGGCGATACGAACCTTGTGCTACTCCTTGTTTTAAAACATGCAGTGACCCGGAAGCCCTAGAGTGTGCTTTTCTTCCACCGTAAGTAACATTAGCATATAAACCTGCAAATTCTAGTATCAACAGGTTCTGCCGTGGGTTATTTTTGTGTCTGATTGAAAAGCATCCATCGTCTTGAGATATTGTCTGATGACATTCTGAGCCTTCATGTTAGTGGAAATCAATATGTTTTGTTAAGTTAGGACCCTTCTCAAATATTGTACTTAATAGGTGTAGAGGATGTTGGGTCAGACACTCAGATGAGCAGTGAATGGCTGTTAAGGGGAGACTGAGGATAGCCCAAGAGAACTTGGCTCTGAATCTGAAAACCTACAGCTGTCCTGCATCAACTAGTTCTAAATTGCCATTGACTAGCCTTGTAGAACCTTCAATGTATGTGTGGCCTTTCCTGGGAACTTCAGTTCACAATAGTGAAAACTGGACACCTGTCAGGAAGGTCAAATCATATGATTTCAGGGAAGACGAAATTGTCCTTTGATGAGATAAGGAAAATGTAGGGATGGCAATTTGACTTCTAAGGCTATTAAACGTAAGATGGAAGATTCTTTATGGGGTCCAGTAACCTCCACCCAAGGAAGAGGCAACATGAAAGCAGGAAGTGTAAGCAGCTTCCACAAATAGGGATTGTGCTGTGAAGGAGAAAGGGGAAATGGGCCCACAGTGGGAGGGGATGTTTTGAGGTCATTTTATAGTGAAGATCTAGGCGTTTCTTGGAATTATTATTACTATCTTGGTGTTATGAAATGCTCCAGGAATGTGAAACATAAGCTTAGTGATATCTAGGCCATCTTAGGCATTCTCAGTCTACCCAAAGGAAACAGACACAGAAGCAGGGGTAGCAGTCTAGCAAGAGCCAGAGAAGGAACCAAAATCACTAGCACATTTATGTGGCATTCCTCAGGGCTGTGGAATGGCTAATCTTATCATCCCCCACCCTCCACACACACCTTATTTTAGAGCAGACTTGCTGGACCCAGAGAAGTCATTCAGTTCTTCCCAAGCACACAGTTTGAAAAGATGTGTTAGATTTACTCTGCCCTGTATACTAAGTACTGTGGGAATAGAGGAATGAGAGGAAATTCTGATTATTAAATTAAACTCTCTCTCTCTCTCTCTCTCTCTCTCTCTCTCTCTCTCTCTCTCTCTCTCTCTGTGTGTGTGTGTGTGTGTGTGTGTGTGCATGTGTAAAGACAGAAGACTATATTACCTTTTGGATCTCTCACACTCACAAATGCATCTCATTGTGTACCTTCTATGTAGCTATGAGGAGGCAAGGAAGCTGCAGGACCACATGGTAATTGCTGACCCTTGGGGGAAGCCAGTAGATGATACCCACATGTGGCTGTCAACAGGAAATAAGCCAGCTGTAACAGGAAGGGACATTTAGGTGCCCTTATCACTTTTGTAGCATAGCCAGTGTCTGTGGTGACTAAAGCCAGCTCCCCAATGCCTCCCGTATATTATCTTAAGGGTTCCCTCTTTATGGGAAGGGCTGAAGGATGTCTAGAAGATGCAGGAGGAAAATTCTACCTGCCAAGCTCTCTCTCATTTCTGCATATCCCTTCCTGTCTTGTTCTCTATGCTGACATCTGTGCCAACTCCTAATTGTGCCTATAGCTTAAGGGAACCCATGCACCAAGCTGAATTTTAACAAACCCCTGCACCCCTCCGTCAAGTGCCCAAATGAACAATCAATCATTCTTCTTTCAGATTATCTGAGTTTCTGGTACCAAGCAACTATTAAAGCCAAAAATGTTACATGAAAATGAAAGCTGTTTGTGAGAAAATATGTGAAGCAGTATATTGTGGAGCATATATGTAAATTCTTCTTGTTATATGTCTTATAGTAATTTCTTCACATTAGGCATTCTGTCAGTTGGAAGCTGGCCATAATATTAGCTGTCTGACAAAGCAAAGGGAAGCCTGCAGTGTGTGACCATGAAGTTACTGATAAGGGATAAAATAATGGCTTCTGGAAAATGGTTTAAGGGGATGGGGATGAATTTTGTCCTCTACAAAACAATTGCAAAAAATTGAGTTACATAAAAAATGTATATGGATGACTTCATTTAGTGATAATCCACTGGCTTTAGCTTGTCAATTATCCTGTAACTTTAAGCTCTCTTCTGCTGCCTGTAAAGTTTCAAATAGGATTATGTTATCATTTAAAGTTTTATTATTCAAGTCCATTGTATGAAACATGCATTTGATCACATCTAAACTATTTGTGTTGTAAAAGAATCATTTGTATGTGATGTCTAAGACATTCTTATCTGTTTTTACTTAAGCCTGTTCAGCAGGAGAAATGTTTGCTTCACAAACACTGTCCTCTTCTGCTGCTGACCCATCATCATGTCCAGTTCGTTCACATTTATCCTGAACAGCAAAATTGCGCATCTTTGTTCCACTTATTACACATTAAGCAAGTGGAAGTGTTTTGAAAACATTACAACCCCTCCTAGTACATTTGAGAGGTGGATAATCAGGCCTTTTCCTATGAGGATCTGCATTAATTCTCTGGCATGTGTGAATCTAATAATTAGACTTGGCTGTACAGGGAAGATTAAGTTCCTTCCAATAAGGAAACACTGGACACTGAGCTTCAACTGAAATGGCAGGGATATATGATCTTAGTCAGACTTGGGATTATTCCTGGGGAAGAACAGTAGCCTACAGACTATCCTTAGGTTTGTGTTTCTAAGCCCATGGGATCTTGAAAATTTTGAGACAGTCACTTCTGTGACTTATGCAAGTAAGGGGTTCCTGGGTCTTGAGACTGGTCCTCCTCCAGCTCATAATTACATACACTCCTACCCATAGCACTGAATGAATTGGGGTACAAACACAAATGCTCCGGAGAACTTCTGCTTCTGCCATTATTTTTCTCTGTTTATATGAGAAGATCCTCAGCTATGTACCACTCTGTCATTTCCATATGAGATCAACCACTGCTGACATTTTGTCCTACAGACATCTTCAAGGCTATAATAGTCAAACTTTGTAACAATTTCAACATTTGGAACATAGAAGTGAGAGTAGATAGAGGCTGGAGACATGGCTCCATGGTTAGGTGGATTGTGGCTTTTAGATTCAACCTAAGTTTGCTTCCCATTGTTCATAGTGGGCATTTCACAACCTTCTGTAACTCTTTCTCCATGGTACCGGGTACCCTTTCCCCATCTGCATGCACATGGTACACACACACACACACACACACACACACACACACACACACACACTTGAAATGAAGTAAAAGTAACAATACAATTGCCATAGCTAAAAAAAAAAACCCTTCAATATGATCTACTACATTCTACCCATTTCTAGAATATGAGTTTAATGTGCCTCAAATATAAGTGTGTGTATTTTCTATATTCAAAAATTCTGTCCTCATTACCTTCACTACAGTAATTTTTTATGAGCTTCTGGTTTGTGGTTTCATAAATTTTTATAATTATTATACAGTGGTGGCAAATAGAGTTTTCCCCAGGGTTTGATGGTAAAGATTTTAAGCATACCAAACCACAATTATAAATATTTAATATAGATTTTTATCTTTACACTATATTTTATTTATTTTTCTATTTAAAGGGTTGAAGGATGCTTGCCATATTGCCCCAAGCATATGATCCTGGATGAGGTGACCCTTAAATGTGTTTATCCAGAAGACTGTAAGTGTGGACCCTGCTTAATTTACTGTTAAAAATAAAGAGCATAGATAATTTTTTTCTCTGAGGCAAATGGTTGTAATCATAAGTTTCAGAAAGACAATAATTTATTTCAGTCTTCTTTCTATAGGAGTTTTAAAAAACCTCAGAAGTTTCTAATTGTTTTCTAAAAACATGTTTATCTTGCTTCCCATATGTCTTTCTTGTAATTTCTTTGTTAAATATTTTTCTTGAAAGTAAAGAATTTAATGTAAATACAGATTAAGGCAGGGCACCTCTGTTTCTTTGCAGGCATACCACTAATTTCCACAGAACCAGCATTAATGCCACCAGGTAAGGTTGATCATACCTCAGTATTTGGGTATTGCTACAACCTTAGACAGTAAAATTAGCATTCATCAGTATAAGCCTTGACCCATCTATCCCAGCTGCTAATCCTCCAAAATTGACAAAAATCTCAAAGGTGACTTTCATTTTATTAAGAGGCTGTGGGTGGATTCTTTAATTGGTCCACTTCTTTCTCATTTTTTGGTATACTTTTTCTTGGTTTTCTTTCATAGATTTGTTCATCTCTTCCAATTTTTTGTTTGTATTTTCTTCTATTTCTTTAAGGCAATTTTTCATGTCTTCTTTGAGAGCTTTGATGATCATCATAAAGGAATTTTTGGTGTTGCTTCCTTCTGCTTCCTCTTCATTGCTCAGTTCAGGTCTTATAGTTGTAGGACTGCCACTTTCTTCTGGAGTTACCTTGTTGTTCTTTATATTATTATATACATTTTTGCACTGGCGTCTGCCCATGGCTTCAGTGGTTCATGATTAGGTGGCTCCTGGTCAGTTGTGGCACTCGGGCTTGTGTGTCTCCTGTCACCTCTGAACAAAAGGTGTGCTCAATCTCTACCTCTGCTCTGGGCAGGGGACTGAATTTCAAGTCTTCAATCCTTCTCTGTTTGAGCAGTTGGAGGCGGGGTGGCCATGCGAGTTCCCTTAGCAGCAGCTGTGGGGACCCTGACAGCCAAAGTTTATCTCTGCTACAGAGTGTGTGGGGACATGCTCCACAGACAGCACCTGGTCCCAGAACCGAAACCCGACCAGAACACAATTTTCCCTGGTAGGGATTCAGGCAATGGGACCTGCTGAACCCACCTCACCTTTAGGCGGAGTCTGAGTCTGTCTTTCAGAGTCTTCAGTCCTTCTCTGTTTGATCAGTTGGAGGTGGGTAGCCATGCAAATTCCCTCAGCAGCAGCTGGAGGGACCATGGCAGTCAAAGTTTATCTTTGTCTGCTACAGAGTGTGTGGGGACACGCTCCACAGACAGCACCTGCAGTCCACTTCTTTCTCTATTTCACTTAATATAGACTTCTAAAGCTTCTTTCAAATTCATTATAATGGAGTTGGCTTTCAGAAGGTGTATATAACCCAGGTTTCCTCTGGAGCTTTCCGTAATATTTTGGATTCTGTCTAGGCTTCTTAGGAACCATTGGGGGCTCCGACATTCACATACCTCCCTCACTATGAAACTTGTTCCATGAAATGATTTTATAAATCCACTCATTGAGTCTTACCAAACATAATATACTCCTCCTGGGGTTGTGATTTACAAAAGTTTAGTTTCAGATGCTTATATTTGGTCAGCCTCTCTTTAATAATATGCCTGATTCTTTCCAGGCACCTGGTTAGGGTAGGTATGGTCAACAGGTCATAGCCTCTATCTTAATATACACAATCATGTCAAGGTATTATAAAATAAACAGCTTTTCATATATATATAATTCCCACTTAAGTACGAATCAAAAGTATTTGGAAAATTATTCCTGTGGGTTAAAGACATATAAAATGTTCCTCTTATCCCCTAAAATATAAGCTAAATTATTATTTATATAGCTTTTAATTATACTAGGCATAAGTTATTTAATAGATAAGATGAGTTAAATATACAGAAAGACACATAGGAATATGCAAATACCACACTATCTGATATTAGGAACTTGATCACCCACAGGTTATAATATTTGTGGTGGGTCTTGAATTGATTCCCCAAGAATACTGAAGGATGACTATGTTATAATGCTGGCACATAAGAACAACTTACATACATGGCCATGGTTATTATTTTGGAGGCAAAGCCTTAAAAATTATTAGTAGGATTATCAGTAGACAGGAGGCAAGTATGCTAGGAGGAGTAAAAATATGTTCTAGCTTGAAAGCCCAACATTGGAGGTAAGAGGGAACATGTAACATGGAAGCTATGACATGCAAGCAAGGGTATTTTGAATATTCAGAATTGAGCCAAGAGAATGGATGAAAGAGATGATCTGAGGTAAAAGGTCCATGCCTAAAGAATTGAGTTTTATTTTCTGGAGGCAATCACGGAAGGGTTTTAAGTAGTCTGTGATTTTTCCCAAATTAGAGCCTTATTACTATAATCACCATTGTCACCAATCTTATGAGCTAACATTTATTGTATGCTTATTATATGCTAGTCACTGGGGCAAGTTCCTGGCATATGCTTAATGTTTGTGGAGATGAGAAACTGATCTATAATTGTAAACATTTATGTTGGGCAGGGCCAGAAATTCTTTTCTACTTTACTGAATCTATGAATGAATAAGTCCATGAAATAAGACTGAATGTTCTGTCTTCAATGACATAGACTGCTAATTCTACATACTTGTGTTTATTTTGATCTCACATATCAATATTCAACACATATCATAAATGTTTAAACTATTTAATCATACTAATTTACATGTAGTGTATATGTATTATACTTTGTAAACTTAAGAAAGGTAATTATATATAGCGTATATATGTTATATTTCTATGTATAGCATGTATGTTTTATATCTATTTGTATATAGCATATATATTAAAGAATGTAAGATTAATAAAAAATCAATTGTCTTTCACTACACAAGCAATTCAACATCTGAATAGGAATGAAAAAAATAACTTCATTTACATTGTCATCAAAATTAATAAAATAAGCCAGGAGCAATGGTACATGCACCTAATGCTACACTGGGCAGCCAGAAGAAGATAGATTTCTGTAAGTTCATAGCCAGACTGGTCTACATACTGAGTTCCAGAAAGCGAGAGCTACACAGTGAGCCTGTCTAAAACAACATTCATGAATGACATAAAATACTTGAAAATATATTCAGTAAAATAACCATAGGCTGAAGTATGGTTGCAATGGAATCTGTGAATTGAAGGAATTAGGTAGAACAAAACAAAGGAAAAGATATCTTGCATTCATAGAAGAGTTTATATTGTTGAGGTAGCAACACTTGATATTTGACTCTGAAGAAAGTGATACTAAAGCATTTGAAAATAAAATACTATTGAATAGCCCAAAATAATCTTTAGAAAGACTCAGGGAATGTCGAGACCCACAAATCTCAATTTTACATGTCCTGTGATTGTCCCGAGATCCCAGCCAGCACATCCTATAGCTATACACTGCTGGCCATCTGGTAATGATTGTAACATTATTGACTATGTAACAATGTGTCTTTTGCTTTGAAGAACATACAACCATCCCGTCAATAGACTTTTTCCTGATTTTGTGCTGTGATTGGATGAGAGATTTATATAATTTTACTTAGGAGGTTATGTGTAAGTCTTTATCAGATCTCATTCTCTGCATGAGTCAATGTCTAGACATATGATAACATGAATGTTATTTGTATGATCAATCAATGGAATTCTTAAAATACATTTTAACTGGTCCTTAAACTAAAGACTCTAAAATAGAACACATATAAGTGTTACCCACAGAATTAACTAAAATTATATAAAAGTTATTCTGTATATTTTGGTAGACTAAAAATGGCTCTTCAAAATGTGCATGTCTTCATTTCCTATTAGCCTTTGTGTGGTATTTCATGGCAAATGGACTTTGTTGATGTGAAGTTGTTGATTGATTTGTGACTATACTGTGATCTGAGAGTCTTGACCTGAATTATTTATGTGTATCCAATATAGTCATGATGTCCTCATAAGCATAAGGGGCAAAGGTGAGATGAAAAAAGGATGTGACAGCAGAAGGAGAGAGAGGGAGGGAGGGAGGGAGAAGCCAAGGACTCCAGGCAATCTGGAAGGGCCAAGGAAACACTTATCCCCTAGGGTTTATACAAGGAAGTTTTACCAATGCACTGATTTTAGAAATCTGACTTCTAGAGCTACAATATAATAAATCAGTGATATGTTAAATTCTTAAAATTTGTGATAATTTGTGACAACAATGGGAAACTACTATAGTATTTTTAAATCCTATAAACAATAAATTATAATTCCAGCTAGGAGAGATACCAGTTGCTTGTCTTGGCTATTCAGTAGTTCTTCAAATGGAGTGTCTTAGACATGATGACGTGATGTTAGTTCTGATAGAAGACATTAGAAAGTGTCTTGTAGAAAAGCCTATTAATGATGTCCTCCCTTTCTGTGTGTTGATCCTATATCACACCTACACTAGTTACTGATAGTTCAAAAAGCATCTATTCTGCCTGCAAGGAGCCCAGGGTGGATACTGACAAGGGAAGGAAGTAGATGCACAATTTCATGTTGAAACCCAATAGAGTTTGTAACTCCTCAGGGATATTTGGTGATTCCCTTGACATTTTTATCTTCTTAGATAATGGTGCTACATCATCTAATGAATGAAGCTGGTTATAGAAATATCATCAAATGCTAGTATTTTATAATCAGAAATGTGGAGTTAGAATCTGTACATACTATTTACCAGATTTGCCAACATGTTCATTTCTCTATCTGTAAAATTACAAAGCTATTTTATTTTATCTGCTTTACTTGATACTTTGAAGTGATGAATGAAATAATCTATGTAAAATTTCTCAGCATATTTTTAAATCACATGCAGCATCCTTTCATATCAGCTCCCAATCTACTAACAGAAAAATGTTTTTATTTATTATTTTTAGATGCAGACATGGTTACTCCATCAGATATCACTCCAACCCCAGGTTTGGAATGTGAGGTATGACTGTGTGTCTCTTACAGCTGTTCATTGTTTTTTTTTTTTTAATAGTAGTTACACTAACATATGTATCACTATACAGACACAAACTTCCTTTGGTATAATGCCCAGTTATTTGCTAAAAAAGAAGCAGAATATACATTACATTTTGTGTATACACACATATGCGTGTTATATAAAAGCTAGAAGACAACTTTGGATATTGGTCCTCAGGATCCATCCACCTTGTTTTTTGACAGTCTTTCATTGGCCTGGTTTCTATTAAGTAGGATGGCCTGGCTGGACAGTGAGAACTGAAATCTTCTGTCTCTGTCCTCTTGGGATTACAAGTGTTCTTATCCATGCCACACTTTTTAGCAAGAGTTCTAGGGTCTGAATTCAGGTTTTATTCTTGAAAAGCAAGCAGTTTACTGATTGGTCTCTATATTCCACATTATGCTTTCTTAACTAATTCAGATAATTCTTATTCATTAATTTCTGGCTGCTATAAGAAAATCAAAGTAGTAGTTAAGCAAGAATTTAAGAATATTTCCTTGATAACTCTCCTAGTTTCATTTTTTGTTTGCTTTATCTTATTTTATTTTATTATTATTTTTTGGATGTTTCCTGAGGAGAGAGAAAAAGAAAGGGTATGGACTCAGGTAGGAGGGAGCAGGGATCTCAGAGTAGTTGGGGAGGAGAAACCATAAATTGGAATATATTGCATGAAAAAAATCTATTTTCAATGATAGAAAATCATAGAATTAACTGGTAGGGTAACTCTGTGTGAGACACTGTGCAACATAATGATATACCATCTCCAAAATGAGGAAATTATTGCCCCATAAACCTGTGAAACTTGAGTGGAGGATGTCTTGCTTCATAGATGCCCCAAATTCTCATCATTTATCAGCCAGTCTTTGTCAAGCACCATTTCTGACCAAGCACAGTGTTCAGGTAGCATTCATAGAGAAGCAAAGATCCCGTGGCTAAAGTGTGTCCGCCATAGTGGTAGACAATGGGAGGAGTGAGCAAGGAATGAAGAAAACAGGAGGTGAAGCACTTAGCTGAGACCACGACGGTTCCTATAAAGGCTGTGATTTTCTTCTAAGCGACACAGGGAGGCTCTGTAGGTTTATAAGCATAAACATATCTCTTGATTTGTCTCAGAATCAAGTTGGTGTTGTCTTACCTGTAGGGCAGAAGGTAACATGTAAGCAGGTAACATAGGAAGCTATTGTAGGATCTTAGGCAAAAGCAGATGGTGTCCTAGATAGGGAATGGATGTTAGATATGTCAACATATGGCTGGGCAACAAATGATTGGATCTCTTTGAAAGGCAGAGATAGGTTTTACAATTTGGGAAGAATTAGAGGCGGGATGTGAATAATAGAATGACTACAGGCTCTAATATTTTGCTTTGAAAGGAGTGGAATTAGCCAGCAGGGTGAAAGGGTGCGTCTGAGGTGTTTGCAAGTATGAGTTCAGTCAGAGTGATGATACTTGTCTGCAATCAAAACATGTATATATGAAGGCCAAAGAATCAAGTGTTGAAGGCCAGACTCAACTGCTTCCATATTGAATTCAACATTTGATGCGCCCTCATAGATAGCAAACCATAGTGTGTGTGTGTGTGTGTGTGTGTGTGTGTGTGTGTGTGTGTGTGTGTGTGTGTGATGTATATATGGAAGTCAGAGGACAATTTATGAGAGTTAGTTTTTTCTTGTGATACTGAACTCAGGTCCCTAGGCTTCGTGGCAAGGTCATTTATCCAATGAGACATCTTACTAGCCACATACAAATTATTAATGAAATTAATTTTTGAGTACCATTAAGGTAAATTTTTTTTTAAAAAAGATTAAGATAAGTTTTACTGAACAAATCTGTTTATAAAATGATCTAGGAAACTTAAGGAAAAACTCTTCTTTAGATATCTGATACTTCTTATCTCAAGTTAATGTTAAGTAAATGTTAAATATATATTGATTATTGCAGAGATTATCTGGCAATAAAAGTTGAGCAATTTTTTTAATAATCTTTTAGAAAGTTTTGGTTAATTACATGTATACTTATGAGAACATTGTGAATGCAAAATTTAAAACTTAAAGCATTTGAGTTGAGAACTTAACTGATTTTGTTCTTTTGTTATCAGCCTCAACAATTTGATCCTGTTTATAACTGTAGCCAATATATCTGCCTTAATATGGAATGGACCTTTTACAACTGGTCTCTGAACTGCCCAAAGGATTTGGAAATGCCAGACTGTGGATTCCGAGGATGGCCTGTTCAAGTGAACACTGATATATGCTGTCCTGAGTGGGAATGTCCCTGTTAGTTTGCATTTCTCATGTGATGAACAGTGTCTGAGTCAGAGAGCAGTGTTGAGGTTTTTTTGTTTTGTTTTATTTAGGGTTTCTTTGTTTGTTTTGAGATTATCATGTCAGTGTGCATGTGGGTGCACACACACAAACACACACTTTCCCCATATGCCTCAAATAAATTTTAATGTATTTTTTAAAATGTTTCCCCATTTAGAACAGACTCAGAAACCTGAAGTCATTTGGGAAGCAACAAGACAGAGCCTTTGTGAAAAGAATAGATCTCATAATTGGCTGTGATCATGCTTCCTTGCCTATAACAGGTGTTAACATCTTATGGTGGACTTGTTACACAGAGTGCTAGATCCCATCTCTGGACTTTCTGGTCCCTATAGAAGGTCTGGATAATTTGTGTTTTAAAGAATATATTTTTAAAATAACTATACATAATTATATAATGCTCCTTAAATAACAGTTCCCCCCCATTATCCTCTTTATTCTCTTCTCCACACAGAGCTCTAGGTTACATGGAAGAGCAAGTCATAGTTTTCAGTAATATTGCTACTTGTACATTGTCCTCATCCAAGAAAATAATCTCTATAATGTTCACACAGCAAACCCCAGTTACATGCACACATATGGACACGCATGAGTGCACATACACACAAACACACACTACACACACACACACATGAGTGCACACACAGACATGCATGATTGCACACACACGTGAGTGTGCACACACCATCACACATGAAAGAACATGATATGAGGGTAGAAGAGAAATTGGAAAGTAGATATATTCTTAAGAGAGGAATTTGTTTAAAGACTCAAACAGTAATTTAACAACCTCCACTCTGCATTGTTTTGTCTTAGGCCGGTGCTCCATGTTGTCTGAGCTGAGCATAATTACATTTGATGGAAACAGTGCTGCACTCTCCAGCAAGGCTTCTTACATCTTAGTAAGAATCCCCGGAGAAATTGTAGTTGTTCATATTGAAAAATGTGCCATAAATCAGGTAGGTTGTAATCCATCTTGTGATCATGTCTTCCTAAATCTGTATCTCACGTACACTGTAACATCCTGGATTTCATAGTAATAAAATTCTAAGAGGGACTAACCTCTTAGAATTGAAACAAAGTTTTCATGTAAAAGTATTTATAATAGATTTATAATATTACTCTGATGGCTTTGAAGAACAATTAATGCATTTACTCTAAATGTGTTTCTTTATTTCCCCAGAATGGAAATGCCCTTAAAAAGCCAGTGAGTATTTGCAAATAATTTAGTAAGTTCATTTTGCTTATTACTAAGCTTGTTTAACATCATAAGACTTTAATTTGTTTCCAAATAAAGGGTTCTTTTGGAAGAATCTCAGGACTTTGTTTTAAGAAGTTAAATGTAACAACATCTATACACAAGATACTTATCAATAGAGCAGCAAGAAAGGTAAGAACATTCAATTAAAAATATCTTCACACAGGATTAGAGTAGGAAATATACAGAATATTTCTACAAAAGGAGGAAGTAAACATACTGGAATATTTTTATTGCTCTTATTGTTGGTTTCACGCGTGAGAAGAGACACACACTCTCATTACTAAGGCCATACAAGGATTTATTTAAGAGTGTTTCCAGGTGGGTACAGAAGCAGAGAAGCAGGACAGGAGGAGAGAGCGACCTTATTGACTGTATTCCTGGCCAATTTCTAATTATTTGTTAAATTAATAACTGGTTATTAAAATATTATTAGATTATACAATACTAATCCCAATATAAATTAACTTACAGTTGTGTAGATTTCATATAAGTGTCTGTTAGTTGAAAAATAGGAGGTAGAGGGATTAAAATTATAAATAATATATCAGAGGAATACAAAAGGAAATGACAGACTCACAGAGAGGATCAAATAGGACTATGTGGAGGAAATGAATCCCGAAGCCTTAAAGGGTGGGAAGAAAAGCTGGGAGTAGAGGAGGCAACAGGAGCAGGATCCAAAGATGAGGACCCAGAAGATTGGTGAGAGATATAACTTTACCAAAATTGCTGTTTCTTATGGGTCATGCTTCTATATCATACTAATTACCTCAAATCACTGTTGTTTTTTTTTTAAAATATAATCTCTTTGGGCTGTCTACATTAATATTACCAAGTGGATATACTGAAAATTAAGTCCAAAATCTAAACAAAGCCAAGGAAGTAGAATCATTGAGCTTCTTAAACTTAGCTAAATTTGATAGATGTTTCTTCTGAACATTACTAATGTCGAATACTTATTTAGAAGGAATAGGATCTTTATCTTAAATTGGTACTGGTAAGTAATGATCTGATCATCATATCGAGGGGGTCTGACTAAAGCAAACAATGTGAAACAAGTTTGCTTTTTAAAAAACAAAAATAAAATACAAAGAGAGAATTCTGAATGCACCAAGGCATAGCAAAGAGTCAGCCAGAAAGAAATTATCAGAAGCTGTAGCATGACAGAGAAGTGAAACTTAACACATCAAAAAAACTCCACTAATTTTAATTTCTCTATTTCAAAAAATATTATTCTAATTGCTATGCATATTTTATTCCAGGTAGATGTGGATTCAATTGTTGTGCCTTTGCCCTTTTCAAGTCAAGAGCTGTTCATCGAAGATTCTGGCACAATGTATGTGATTACTACTCCTGCTGGGTTGGTCATAAAGTGGGCTCACCTTACAGGGATCCTAGACATTCACTTCAGCCCCCAGTTTAACTTGTCGTCCCATACAGAAGGACTCTGTGGTGAGTTCTAATGTTGACATCTCTCAATTTCTTACGTGTTTTCCTTTTTACATACATTATTTTGTGCATCAGTGGCCTACTTTCTAGGTTGCCATATGATGCATATTCTTAATTCTGTGTGGAAGTACTTTAGAAAGCTATGGCTTTCAACAAATAAAGTAAGAAAGAATATATGAGGTTAAATACTCTATTTAAATTCATATTTGGTATACTGTCTTCATAAATTGTTATGTATATTTTAACTTGGTTTTAGCATGAATTAATATAATTAATATAATGGTCCTGAGGTTATCTTAACTTATTAAAATAAGATATAAAAACATATTTGTTTCTTTTCATATTTTAATGTCTGAATTCTGGAAAAATATAAGCAATCTTGGAAAAGTATAGTTGTTCTGAATGTTCATGTCAGCTTTGTCATAAACAGCTCATGTTTACCTTTATGCCTAAGTTTAGCTTTGTAATATTTCTCCCCTCCTCAATGAATTATAAGTTAACTGAGCATATCTACAGCCATATAACAAAAATCTAAAACTACCAAATATGTTTTCATAGAAAGTTCAACATAAAGACCTTTCACATGATGTGATCTGAAGACAATATTACATTTTTTGAATTGCATACACATTAATATTTTGTTAAATATGATTTACATATTTCCTGGACTACTAAGAATATGTTAAAAATATCGCAAACTTCTATGGTAATTTGAGATTATCATTCTCAAAATAGTTATTATTGAATATAAACAATAATTAGTTACTGAGTAATAAAGATAACTTTGGGAATTCATACTTATATTTAGGACTTATCTCTCCTATGTGGTATTATTTTCTATTTGATTTTTATGATGTTTTTGGAAATCCAGTCATTTGTCTAGCTAGATTCTAAATAAGCAGTGTAGAGAAGAGACTAGTCTTCCATTTGTGCTAGGCATGGATTGTTGCCTAAGTGTATGACCTCTACAGTGGGAGATGTCTGGTTCAATAAAGTGATATCCATGTTTAATCAAGACTGCTAGTCTGAGTGCTGGCTGAAAAAAGTAGTCAAAAAGAATAAAGCCTGAACTGAGAGTATATTAGATGGGAAGCCATTATTGGTATCAAATTCTTCTTAGTATTGTGAACCCCTTCCATAGTGGTTAGAATGAAAACATGTTTGAAAATGTATTTGAAACTAACACATAATTTTGCTATTATTTCTCACTACTAATGCTTGGATGTAATGAATTGGACTGCTTTGATGTTTGAGGTTTTATCTACAGGAGCTGGAAACCTTTATTCTTGTGGATATTCCTGTTTGGGGATTGTAATATGACACTTAAAGAAAACATTTAATTTACATATTTTATAGCATAAAGCCCTGAGAATTAAGCAAAATGAGAGGTTATATTAGGGTGGGATTTGGGTGATGTTTGGTTAGGGCCCTGAGGATATTTTTCTATGCTGTTCTTGGCTCTACACTGTACGATGAAGAATAAGCTAATTTGTCTGGCCTTCCTCAAAGAAGCTCATGGCTACAGCATGCTGGTAATTTAGAATACTTTGAAGAAATATTATCTCTAACATCAATTTTAGTTCAAAAATTGACAGTGATATCAGTCTTTGTTTCTCAGGTGACTACCATCAGCTGCCTGATTTTGTCTAGATTATTTGTAAGGATTATACTAACAAGATTATACTAATTAGTTTCTTTTTCTATTGCTGTTATAAAATATGCCAACAAAAGTAATTTAAAGGTAAATGTTTATTATGATCCACAAGTAAAAGTATAGTATCCCCAAAGCAGGGAAATAAAGACAGCAGAAGCATGAAGCAGCAGGCCACCTCAAACTCACAATCTGGAAGCAGGGAGTGATGAATGCTGGTGTTCATCTTCCTCTGTACTTTCTATACAGTCTAGGATCCAAGACCACGAAATGTTGCCTTCCACTTTCAGTGTGGCTTTTCCCACTCCAATAAACTCAGGCTATGTATTCCCTTATATATACAAAGTTCTGTCCATGGATTGATTCCTAGATAATTCTACATTCTGTAAGTCAACAGTTAACATCTTTCCTAGAGTTTCATCATAAGTTAGATAATGGAGTAGGAACAATTATTGAAAGAAAAATATTATGTTTATATAACATTTTCCTTGTAGAATGAAAGCCTAGAATTCATTCATCAAATATTTGCTGTTCTAGGAAGTATTTAATTTCATTTCAGTTTGGATACTGTAGGAGCAAAATATTCATATATACAATTTCCTTATATTACATAGTCACTTAACACATGTATTTTTTTTAAAAAAATCCTTAATTTTAAGTTTTCTATCAATGCCAAAATCAAAGAATACATGAATTCAACTGCTTATAATTTCATTCAAATCAATTATTCATTCATTTAAAACCCAGTATTAAGCCAATGTAGTTGTATTGCCTGTATTTGGTGGTAGTGAAAAATTTTCCATCTAAAACCACATGATCTTTCAAGGAATTTGCAATGACAACCCAGACGATGACCTCAGGATGCAGAATGGCACCATTATCACCAACATGGAAGACATAGAATTATTTATTGGAAGCTGGGAAATTGAGAAATCATTTGAAGTGACAATGAGAAGACCTGTTAGGAACTGTACTGAATACGATTGCAGCCATTGCATTGAGCTAGTGAACAGAGACGTTTTCACTCCCTGCCATGACAAAGTAAGTTAAGTGCAGCCAGAAACAAGTGATTGTACTGGAGCTTCCGTGAGAAAATAACCCAGAAAGTTCCCATTATTGCTGTAGTATTCTATGGAGAGAGGCTTCTCTCTGTCCTTTTTGCCAGTATGTTTGAAATTCAGACATGCTTAATCTTCATAAACTTACAGAGACAGAAATAATAATTATCATTTTTCCTCTTATGTTTTGTTAGAATTGCATAACTTTTAGGAAATGGAATTATTTCCCATGACTAAAGTCTTCTGGCAGAAAGAGATCAATAGTGCTTGATAACCACATGAAGAAGTTAAGCCAGTGACGTTTTAATCAATTCCTATGATGCTATCCTCTCTTGTGTCTGTAACACTTAGCCAATTTAATTGGTCTTGTGTTCTCTTATTATCTAAACTTAAGGACTTTTCCCACCACTCTCCTACTTTCTCTGTTTACATGACTAGTAAATATTTTAAGAGATTTATGTTAATTAAAATGATTTTTTGTTAAAAGAGGACAAACTAGTAGAAAAATTTGTGAGCAATTTACTCTGGCGTTAAGTAGGGACTGTACAAAAACTCTGTGATGCACAAATAAGATCCCCCTTCTAAGTTTCCAAGAAATGTAAAAGGAGTTGAATCTATGAGCAGATATTTACAATACATGCTATGGTGATATGTATGAGCCTCGTTCTGGAAAAGCCTTCAGGGAGATTCACCTATCTGAGCTATCTAAAAGCACACATTGCCAGAAAAGAAGGGAGAGAGAGAAATCGAGATACAGGAAACCATGTGGATAAGAGGCTATTGGGTACAAAAGTCCATACAAGGAGAACACTGAGGCATTTTAGTGCAGTTTATACAGTGAAGGTCAATCTAGGAAGAAGTACAATCAAGATGTATTTAGAAAGGAACTCACTGTGGATACGGTGCTGGACAGGGATGAGCAGGTTCTGCAGTCAACCTGGAGTATGAGTTTCCATGGACACGAAAGAACAGATTCTGAGTTTAGTCTGGACTATGAGTTTCCCCAAGGAAAAAGCACAAAGGCTCAAAATAATGCAAAAACATAGTGTTTATGGAGGTTAATTTACTTCAAGATTTAGATGAAAGTAAATGTTAAGTGTTAAAATATTTTAAATGCATGCTAATAAAATTAATCACATATACATGGTTATTATTTAAATCTTTTGGAAAAGCATCTCCAATTCTTCTTCCTTTTAAAATTACTTTTTTTGTGGTAAAATGATTTTGAAAATGTGAAATTTAAGAGAAACTTTAATGAAGTCAGTTTACTATTCTGATTATTTTAGCTTCTTTGAAGCAGGGTCTCACTGTGTAGCCCTGGCTAACCCAGGCTTGCTATGTAGACCAGGCTGGTCTGGATCAATCTCCTGCCTCTGCACTCCATGTACTGGCACAAAAGGCAACACTCTCCTTGAGTTTTCAAATGCTCCTGAGTAAGCTCATGTGGCCTTGTTGTTAAAATGACAACATTTATTATACATCTCTAGGTTTCACCAAGGGACTTTTGTGAAAAAATGTGGATCAACTACACCTTTCTTTGGATCTATGAATGTGATGCGATTTCTGCATATGTGGCTCTATGCAACAAGTTTGATATCTGCATTCAGTGGAGGACCCCTGACTATTGCCGTAAGTGACAGCGACATCTTCTAATCATTCCAGAATATCCTCCTCTTTACAATACTTTCTTCGTTTCACTTTTAGTCACAAAATAACTCAGTAAATATAAAATGAGTGGAAAAAAGAAAACAAAAGTCACAGTGTGAGAGCTGACACTGAGCTTCAGAAATAAAAGGGTATTTGACTCTGAGACCTCCTGCCCCTCTCGCTATGTTACCAGAGGATCCTCCACCCCTGCTTCATCATGAATATCTAGCATCTGATTTCACTAAACACTGTGAACTGTTCCTAAATAAGACTGTATCAATTTATACTACCTTCCACACAGGCTGAGTATTTATTTTTTGAACAGCATGACTTTTTAAGAACAGTGCAAATCAACAAGAATTTCCTAAAACATCATTTAGAAGCTGCTCTGCAATGCTTCTTTTGGTAGCATAAATGATTAAATCTCTACAGGCAGCTTTTGCTTTATTTTTCTTTTCTCTTTTGACTTAGTTTGAGTAACATATTTAAGGAGTATTTTCATTATTATCTTGTAGAGAAAAGGAGAAATTGTATTTTCTCTTGTTGCAAGGATCAGTAACTTTATATTTAAAATGTATTTAATATAAACACTTTCAACTACAATACTCAGTACTATCTAGATACTTGAAGTTGCCTTTGAATCCACAAGGCTTACTTTTAAGTAATTTGTGGTTATGCAGTAAATGAAAAATAATCTTTAAAGAACTAAAACATGCAAAATTCATAACTGTAATGCAGGCTGACCTCTCTCTTTCAATCAGAATTCACATAAACTACTATGATTTGCTAGTAGTTTGGTTACTAGCAAATTCTGTCCTTTATTGCCTACAGCTCTGAGGTGTCCAGAGGGAAAGGAATATCAGCCCTGTGTGAGATCATGTGAAGCAAGAACATGTCTTAATAAATGGGTCTATGGACACTCCTCATGTCTGAATTTGAGAGAAGACTGTGTGTGTAAAAATGGAACCATTCTTCACCGCCCAGATAAAACTCCATGCATCCCAGAAGAAGAATGTGGTAAAGACAAAAGCATAAAACAATTTTCTCAGGAATCTAGCAATCACACACATGCAAATATTTTATATACTGAAAATATATGCTGAGAGAAATTTACCAAAGATAACTCAGATGTTGGAAAGGAAATGAATTTGTAGGTTTTTTTTTTTCTTATATGGATTCAGTGGGAGTTAAAATTAGGATACTGGTGATAATGGCCTTTAATCTTTACTTATATACATGTTAATAACTAGGAAAGAACAAGGTAAATTAAAAATTAAAAGTATGTTATGGGGTCAATTTGAGTTCTAATTATATTTTGCATTGTAATTCACTTTTGCCTCTCTGACTCCGAGTCTATGTATCTACAAGATGGAGAAATTAATGGGACTTAGTCCCTAAGGTTAGAACAAGAAAACATAAGATAATTTTAAAAATTGTGAATTTAGTTCCTTAAGAAAATAAGAATTCAGGCAATGGTAGATAGCTATATTATCTAGGAAAGAAATACAAATACTCTATGTTCAAAATATTTTTTGGCATATTATCTTCATGCCTGAGGCAGATTAAAAATGCACAGAATTCTGAAAGTTGGAACACAGCATTTTGTCAGTTACATGGGTCTTAATCATGACCAAGAAGAAAAGGAATTTTGCTAATAATTAAACAAAAGGACAGTTAGACTAGAAGTGTAAGGATACTTTCAGAAACAATTTTGTGACTGCTAGTAAGGAAAGTGCCCTTGGAAGGTTGTAGAAAATAATATTTTCTGTGGACTATAAAACAACTTTGGTTAAAGAATAATACAATGTACTAGCTGAAGAATGAAAAGAAGAATCTGAAGACGTATAGATTCATGCCCTATGATTATATTGATGGAAAAGTTATGGTTAAAAATTAAAAATGTCATGACAAGACTTGCTGTGGTACCCAGGTTGTAAATGAAATAACACTGTTGATTTTTTAAAGTATGCACTGACAGTGAAGACCAGCCCCGCAGTGCTGGGGAGATTTGGAATGGGGGCATTGATGAATGTGCCCTCTACAAATGTTTGGAGGATGGAAGCATCATCCCTATAGAGCCTGTCTGTGAAGAGGAGCCCTCCCCCATTTGTGAACGAGAAGCCGAAGTTGTCTTGGGTGTTGTTGATGAACTGACCTGTTGTTCTAAAGAAGTTTGTGGTATGTGGATAAACTAAAGCCTTGTAGACATTCATGCTAACGAGTCTGAAGAACATGAAGTACTTCCATAAATGCTATTTTCTTGAACCAAGATATATAAATACAGTAGCTATTGATAATATTCGGCAACTTATAACCAAAGGCAGGACTCTGAATCACTGACTCATGACAATAAGGGATACAAGAAAATCCAACAGGATCCTTAGAGCTGTTGCTGTCTCATATGCTGCCCAGTTTAGGGCTTGATGGGCTTCGTTGGAGTGAAATGCATTGTGTTGAGCCATTTCCCCTCTTTGAGATGGCAGCATAGGACACAAGTTGGACTCACTGCTACTGTAACACTCTGTTGCTTATTTCTAGGCTGTGACATGACTTTGTGTGACAGGACCATTCCAATATGCACGGATAGTCAGAAGTTGGTTGTTGGCTACAGTGCTCTTTCTTGTTGCCCACAGTATGAATGTGGTAAGTCTATCTATTAGGGAAAATAAAGCTCACTATATATTAAAAATATTTGCTGAGGCCCTCTTCCTCTGGGTCTCTAAGGATGGAATTTATTGTCAAAGATTGTGAAATTGTTGATTCCTAAACATGTCTTTATATTAAGACTGTCACTCAATTTAAAAAGGAAAAAATAGAATTATCTTATTTTAACTTACCTGTTGTCTTATACAAATTGTCAAACATATTTGTGATTCTGCAGAATGTGATACATTGAAATGCCCCAATATTTCAACACCAGATTGCAGAGATGATCAGTTTGTGCTTCAGGTTCGACAAGGAGAACCTTGCTGTTTTTACCCTTTCTGTGGTGAGTGTGCTAGAGAAAATTTTCAGCAAGAAGAGAAAAGATATAGGAAATGTTTATTTGCTGTGAATTTCATGGGACCCATGGCAAGTGGTATCATGTTATCTTATAGGAACTGAACTGAATGAAAATGATAGAAAGCAAAAGACATTGTAAATAACTCTCAATAATATTACATACAGCTCATCAACAAAACTATGTGTACTTGTAAAATATGATCAAGATAATAGATTCAAGATATTTCTTTTATGAAGTAAATATCTGTCTTTTGAAAAGAAAATTTACTTTGGACTTTTCTAGATGACCCACCTAGACTAACGCACTGTACTAAAACATACATGACCATTTTAAAATGTAATGTCTGCATACTACCTGTGAACTATGATGATCCCCAGAGAGCACAGGAGTATCACACACATCTAGGAAGTACTCAGCACAAAACATTCTGTTTGGTGAACTAGACAGTGAATAATAAGAAAAATTCCCCTCAGTTCAAGAGAATTATCACATCAGAAATCAGAAAAAAAATCTTGTTTTCTTGACTGCAAGGGGCTAGATTAAGTTCAAATAAGGATTTAGGGTCAAGTGGCAAAAGCCTAAGGTGAGGAAAAGAGGCCACCTCTATCTGCATCCTGTTCTAATGTGCCTTCATTTCTCATTCAAATTCCACTGAAATAGATTCTGAGCAATTAGATATGAGTTTTCCCACAGAGTAGTTGGTCAGGATGAGGCTCCTTTATTAACAGTCTTTGTAAGAACTATGTGAATGGATCATTTGTAAGAGTCATTCAGAAAATTATCACATCTGGAGTCCTATATGAACAACCATGAATGGGAACAATCAAAGACAGAAAATACGATAATTATAGTAAATTAATCAATGTTATTTTGCTTTAAATAAGAATAAATTGTTCTGGAAATAAATAGCTTGTATTTTTGATAAGATATTCTCTTTTGCATTGTACTTAGAAAGCATAAAGTTGTGCATTTAGGCAATAAAGAGCTATGCATTATTTTCCCACTTTCCAACTAGACATATTGTACTTTATTTTGACTTGGTTTATAATCCAAATTAATCATTAACTTGATTTTAGCTTAATATGACTTTGAATTTTTGTTTAATCTTTAGTTTGTGAAACATGCACTGAACCTACTCCGCAATGCACTGATGGGGAATTCCTCACAGTGGATCTGAATACTACACATTTATGTTGTCCACAGTACTATTGTGGTAAGCTAAACTTAACCTATTTAAAACATTTTAATGTGTCAATGAAATGTTCAGAAATAGTTACATATTTAAGAAGTCCAATGGTGTTGTTAACAGACTCCTTTGCCAAGGGTCTAAAATGGATGAGCTTGGCTAGTTCAACTACTATGACTGAATTCATAGTAGCTATAGGGGCACTTGGTAAGGAGAAGTAGAAGAAACCTCTGGGAACTAGAAATCCTGCATTGCCTTGGTAATGATAGCAAACTAATGAGAACTGTCAAGTCTATGAGAGTCATCTTTTCATCTTTACCCATTTGATCTTTCTCCCTAGTTTGTGAGCCAAATCTTTGTCCTCCTCCACTCTTCAACTGTCCAAAAGATATGAATCTGGTGAAAGAAAATATAACTGGACAATGTTGCCCAAACTGGCATTGTGGTAATTTATTTCATATCTGAAAACTTTGTAATAATAGATTGATATATTTTGACTCAGGTAAACATGTTGATTTTTGCTTTTTAGAGTGCAACTGTGAAAATCTTGTTATGCCAACTTGTGAAGTGGTAAGACTATATATCTGGATTGCTTTTTTGTGTTGTTCAAATTGGTATATTTTCCCTTTAACTGTCTTATTTCTGAATTATTCAAAATTAATAGAATTGTCTATATTATATCAAAGTAGATTAAAACAATGACATTACATCATGATATATTTAACTTTTATATTTATTTAAGAAAGATGTTGCACACCTTTAATCCCAGCATTTATGAGGCAAAGGCAGGTGGACCTCTGAATTTGAACCCGCCATGTTTACATAGTGAGTTCCAAGTCATTCAGAGTTACATAGTAAGATCTTTCAGAAAGTAATTATGTAAAATGTAGTACGTAATTATTTATCAGTTTAATTTACCAATATTATATCACTGAAGTTCCCTATCCTTAAAATATTTTTATCGAAAAAACATTAATATTGAAAGGCATTTTAAATAATTCTTCCAGAAATTAAACCTCTTGTGTATATCTTATAGAGGAGAAAGAGGTACAAACATGTAACTATATCTTTTCTTGTGTTATCTATGAACATGTAAAGAAAAAAGAGCATGGCAACAAAGGTAACTGACAACTATTGGCAGTGTGACTGGTGGCACTTTGTGTGTGTCTTTTCATCAAATATTTCCCTTCATTTTATGCAATTAGGTTAAGAAGAAGATATATTTCTACCCTCATTTATTAGAGTAGATATTCTTATGTTTACATTTCTCTTTTTTCTTATGTGTACTCCTAGTTCATTCAGACATCTGAAACCCAAGCTTTGTTGGGAAACAAATGAGAAATAGCACCAAGTAATGGATTCTCTCTTTGTATGTCACTATTTTCAATACCATTTAACTTTACATTTTCTCAAGTGATATTATCTATGGTTTACACAGAATGCTGAAGATTTACAGTGACTTTTTTCAGTTATATATTTCATGTAATAAATTCTATTATTATTTCAAAATACAATTATTATAAACATCCCTGTCAAGAATTTAACTTACTGAAACCATACTTCTAAAATTATAGCATATCTCAATTCCTATACTAAATTTTCTATAAAAATATACTTGATGAGAGTTTTTTTATTATAAAGTCTCTTTTTTTATCCATGTATCCCCTTGTTCAAACTCCCTTCCCCCTCCCGCCCCTCCCAGTCACTCTGTCTTCTCCTCATCTCCTTATCTCCTCCCCATCAAAGGCAGGAGCTCCTGAGGTCCCAAGGTAGCTTAGTAGTTACTTTTCTCATAATCAAATGCCTAGATAAAGGCAACTTAAGAAAAAACTCAAGGTCTAGGGGATACGGTTCATGATTTTGAGAAGGAAGGCTGAGTAATTATGCCTTTTATTATTAAAAATAAAAGACTGTCATAAGTAACCTGTACAAAATCACCAGGCAGATCTCTTAATTCATCTTTAGAATTCCATTCTCACTGTTAGAATTTGATGAATAGTTGTTTATTTCATTAGAAAATTTTATTTACAATCTTCTTGCAATTGTCTTTAAAGTCATAAAAAACAAATGAACGAACACATAAAATTATAATTTATAAGACACAACAAACAATGTATTAGCTTGCAGGAGAATTAACTTTAAGACAGTGGTGTGAATTTATTAGAATAAATTCTGTACATGAAGTATCAAATTCATTTTATTAAAACATGTCATGAAAATCAAAGACACTGTGGAAAAGGAAATGCTTATGAAAAGTACATGAAGATTTAAGCCTGGTCTTGTGATTGCTTAGAACAATGGTTGTCAACTTTTCTAATACTGTGACCCTTTAATACAGGTCTCATTTGTGGTGACCCCCAACCATAGAATTACTTTTGTTGCTACTTAATAACTGAAGTTTTGCTATTGTTATGAATCACAGTGTAAATATTGGATGTTTCCAATGGTCTTAGGTAATCCCTGTAAAGGATTGTTAGACCCCATAAAGTGTCATGACCCACAGTTGAGAACCCCCATTTTAGACACTGCTAAACCATTTCCAACACGGTAAAGTTTCAGTGTCAGTCATGACAAAAAGTGAGTAGTAGCAACAGGTTATCCAGTACTTTTGGGGTGCTGTTTCAATCATGACCTCTTTATATACACAGGCCCATTCATTTCTTTCCATAATGCTAAATGGCCAGTAATATCATTATACCTTTTTTACAAATGAGGGAAATAAGGCACAGATTGATAAACTAGTTTACTTGTTTGTATAACTGGTTAGAAAGGGAGCCAAGTTCTGTATGTTGCAGTCCTGTTCCTGAATGACTATTAGACATTGTCCTAGGCTCACTGATTTTGCTCTGTGTGTTTGCCATAGCTACCTTGCTGGTATGTAGACCTTAGAAATCTGGACTGCTTCCAGAGGCAGATAAGCACATTCCTCCAAATTGCCCTCTAGAAAATCAGACTCAAACAAATTCAGTTGAATTTTAAACTTGGGGCAAACCATAAACATTGTCATGTCTACCTTCATTTATTTAATAGAGAAAGAAATATAAGTACAAGGAGATTGAATAGTCTGTGCTGGGGAGATACTTCAGTGGGTGAGTTCACAAGTGTAAGGACAAGATTTAGGAAACAGCGTCTGTGTATCTCACCTGTATTCCCTCCCTACAAGGGACAGAGATACAAGATTCCTGGGGCAAGCTAGCTACCTGTGGGACAAGATGGCTACCTATGGGCAAAATGGCTACTTGTGGCATAAAATGGCTACCTAGACTAGCAAATTTATGAGATTTGAGTTCATACAAGACACCTTGCCTCAATGTATAAGATGGAGAGTGATCAAGAGAGACACCTGCTGTCCTCTAGCTTCAGTATACATACATGCACCATCTCATCCATGTATACAAGAGATATTCATGCCCACACATACAAACATATATGCACACCTATCCCATATAAGCACTGAGAAATCTACAATTACAGTTTTATTGAGATTTTCTCCCTGAATGCTCAGTAAATTTAAGCCTACATGCTAGAAAGTTTGTTAAGAATCTTGTGTATAGCTGAGTGAAATTATTTATAATGTGTATTTTCAAAATGATCATGATAAGTCACATGATAATTTCTTTCTAATAGGGAGAATTTGCCACAATAGACCAAAACTTTCAGAGTGACTGTGGATGTGTACAGTATCTTTGTGGTAACTGCTCCTTTTTAATACTTTAAAGTAATAAATGATTATTATTGGTATCTATTGCTTAACATTTATATATTTAAAAATATTTTCTTTAAGAAATATGGTATTTATATCAAGTCAATTGCGAGGACTCTTATTTTTCCTTCATAATATCTTAAAATGTTTTGAGAAATTTGATATGTTAGAAAAATGAAATTTTCACCACAAAACTGGAAATTTTTTTCTATCTCATTTTTAAATATGCTGTCTACACTTGATCTTAGCCAAAAGGCAAAGAAATGGTAGATCTGGGGGAAAGGGTAGTTGAAGGGAAACTGTGGTCAGGGTGTAATGTATGGAGATGAATTAAAAAATCCCTATGCTATCTAAACTGCGAGCCTATTTTGCTCATTGTTTTATGATCCGTATTACCATTTCAAAACATGAAAGGCTATACTTTCATACTAAGATTTAATGGGTTCACAGAATGTAGAATATTTCTTCAATGGCTTAAATTACTTCAAAATTTTGTATGAGTTAACAATAGTCGAATGTCAGAACAGAAAAGGCAAGGAGGGTGCATCCAGCCCTCTGCCAGCCTGCTCTGTATGCCACCATTCAGATACACTAAATCCCGGCAGCACTAAAATGGAGTCATTTCTATTAACATAATGATCATTAAACTCACAAAATGTTAGGGTCCCACAATGAAGGGTGCTACTATTAGCAAATTAAACTTTGCATCTATCTAGATCTATATAAATAGTGGTCATGATATGTGTTCTGGAAAAGGTGCAAAAATTCCTTGCTCGTTCATGAGATCTCATACTTCTGGAATTTGCTATAAAATGTGTCTTCTGAAACATGTTAATACAAGTGATTTTACAGTTTAGTTTTTATTATATATTATGGCATAGCTGTGCTACTGATGTTGTTAAATAAATTCTTGGGTTTCTGGATATATATAATATCTGATTTTGAAAATTTGGTCCATCACAGTGAAAATGTAGTGTTAGATATAAGTTGTATTGATTAGTAAATACAAAAAAAATGATGTGATTTTTTTATCCATTCTTTTAGAAAAGGATGATGTGTGTGTATTTCAAGAAGTATCAGTGTTGCACCCTGTCCAGTCTTTGACAAAGTATTTGGAAGGAGATTTTTGTTATTCAATAGAATGTCTGGAAGAAAAAGATAACAATACAGGCTTTAATAATTTAAATGTTACAATGGTGAACTGTTCAAAAGACTGCGATGTTGTAAGTATTATTATAAGTTGCTCTGGTGGTCTAGCGAGTTTAAGATTTTCAGCTAGAGAGTTTGAACTTGTAAATACCCTGTAGGTTATACACTCAAATAGATCCTCAATACTATCATTTCATGAGATGTCTATTAATGCAGATTATCACTTTACTATGAATGACCTTGAGATTAAGAGTTGTTATGGGGAACTTTCTTGCTTGGTTGACCCAAGTTTATTGCATGCTCTGCCTGTAGATGTAGAGATTAATGCCTACTTCATTTGTAAGTTGTCTTTCCAAAGTAAATTATTCTTCAAAGTTACTCAGGTGCAACGTTAGAAATGCTTACAGATGTTCAGAGAGAACACTTTCACAAGTAACTCATTAATATGCTAGTATTTCTATGTGGCTAACACTATGTCTGTTTATTATGTACAGCACCAGGTGTACATTCCATCCTCCAGTGATTATGATTGCTGTGGAACCTGTAAAAACATATCCTGCAAATTTTATATGGAAAACGGAACATCAATTATATATGAGGTATGAATCTTTATTTCCTATTAAAAATATCATCTGCCATACTTCTGCACATATTTCACTTTTACCTATACACAGTGTATACTTCCCCACACATTAATATATTTGTTATTTTAAAAATTTTCTGATAGCTTTTGCAAATTTTGTTTAAATTGCTCCCTAAGGTAGTTCTAACTTGGACTCTTATAATTTCCCAGATGTAAAAAATGAGTTACAAGAAAGGCTAGTATTTAAACAGTTATGAGGATAATAAAAATTAGTATTTTTATGGAGTCATTAAATTTGTATTTTTGATATAATAGATATTACTATTTTATAAATTTAAATATTATTTTTATTACCCCTTAACTTACAGATTGTAAGTTGATTAGGGTTCATGGAAGAGCTGACGCTAATTATAAATCAGGTGGGACTTGGAGTAGTATTTCCCAACCTTTCTAACGCTGTGACCCTTTAATGCAATTCCCCATGTTGTGGTGACC
Organism: Sigmodon hispidus; assembly: GCA_004025045.1. NCBI lineage: Eukaryota > Metazoa > Chordata > Mammalia > Rodentia > Cricetidae > Sigmodon > Sigmodon hispidus. The sequence goes on from PVIH01010903.1 coordinate 57,594, forward strand.
CCCAACCATGAAATTATTTTTGTTGCTACTTTATAGCTGTAATTTTGCTGTTATGAATCATATTGTAAATATCTGATAAGCAGGATATCTACTATGTGACCCCGAATAACCTAGAACAAAAAAAATAATTGAGTTCATTTAAATTTTTACTGGTCTACAAGGAATCTTTATGAGTTTGACTATACTTTTAAATTGTAGCTATAATGCAGCAAATAGTATGCAAACGTTTTCTTTTAAACCTGGCTATAAGGAAGCAAGAGGAAGAGAAACAAATCCCAAGCAAGAAGGGTTGTGAGGTGTGGTTTGTTTTTTTGTAACTAGAAAGGTACATCAGAGTGAGACCTTTGGCATTTTGTCCTTAGATAGTCAGTAGACAAAAATATCTCTGTGCTTCTTTTCTTTCAGTTGCTGTATGTCATACAAACATCTTCTCTCTCTCTCTCTCTCTCTCGTGTGTGTGTGTGTGTGTGTGTGTGTGTGTGTGTGTGTGTGTGATTTTGAGATACAATTGGGGTCATTTTGAAATGGAATATTAATGTCCCAAGAAGCTCTTTGTCTTGGTTTGGATTTGATTAACTATTTAATTAACTTAGGGGTCTAAGGAATGTAACAGATCTTAGCATGCATAGCAGTAATTTTCTTTTTATTCTTAGGAGGGGAGTGCTTGGCACTATAACTGTACCACATATGAATGTGTAAGGACTGATGAGGGAGCAGTGATTTTAAGCTACAACATGGTGTGCCCTCCCTTCAATGAGACTGAATGCAAACTGGTTTGTACTTTGTTACATCTAAAGAAATTCTATATTAACTATATTTTTGGAAGTACACATTAGTCTCTTTTCCAAGCTCCTACAGATGCTGTGGTTTATTTGCTATGGTAGATGTTTTCTTTCTTTGCATAAAACAAATCTCTGAGGTAGTTCTTCAGTTTGCTATTTTTAATTCAATTTTGACATCCTACGAATGGATAATTTGCTATCTCTAGGTTTTTATGTGTATATTCAAGAATAATTGAAAAATCCTTTGGTCAGCAAACCCAATCTCCCTTCTAATATAGAGAAATGTGCTACTTAATTGAGTTTCAGTGTTTTTTTTTCTTAGACAAACACAGAGGTTTATTGTGTCATTAATGAATCCTGATTTAGTGACATTTAACTTGCTTCTCTGATACAGGCCACTGGAGAACTTGATGCTTTTCCAGATTCCATAGTTTTGCTCCATTTTTTTCCTCTATTTTCTCAGAGAAAAATCTATTAGGAGAAAAGATTTTTAAAGTGTTATGATTTTTATTTTAACACATATGCTTTCCACTTAGACAATCAATCCTTAATGAAAAATGAGATTTATTCTATTTATTTATTTTATTTCTAATAATAATGGGATTATTAGAGAAATAGTGTAGCCTCACTGATTTTTCTCTCTGTAGTAATACCCTTTAATAGTGATGGCTAGCAAGCTATCACATGTACTAAAGTTATATTTAAGTTCTGGAAGGAGGTGTTTGTTTGAAAAACAAAGTATTTATTAAAAAATTTGTCTTCTTAACATCATTGTAAGATATTTAGAAATTCAATTTTTCTAATTATTATAGTTTAAGTTATATTTTTGAATTGAAAATTAATGACAACTAGTCAGAATAGCTTTTATTCTTTTATTATCATAAAATATTTGGAGCATTGAAAAGGTAGCATTTTTTGGTACTTTTTTAAAGGTAAAGACAATGCAGTTTTCAAGCAAAATATTGCTATTAAGAAATTGTTTTAATTATTTCTCTATAAAGGCTTTGTGATAGCTGACAAAATATTATGAGAATTGGCTTTTAATTTCTGGTTAAGTGGAAATGGATAGATACAGTATAATTTACCTCTTTTTTTTTTCCTAGAATGAAGGAATTGTAAAGCTTTATAATGACGGCTGTTGCAAGATCTGTAAGTGTGGACATGGTCCATGCCATAACAGAGGAGTTCTCATGGCTCATATGATTGTTGGATTCTCTCAACAATCTGCCCTTCAGATGTGCTTTGTACAGTCTGCCATTTGATGATGGGTGGTTAAATTCCTGTAACCCAGCCTTTTTATTGTGTGGTGTATATATGTTTAATTAGATAAATTCTCATTTCATTTTTGGATTTTTTTATTGTGGTATCTTCTAAAAACATAGCCTAGTATTAAAATAATACTATGTATGAGTGTTTTACCTTATGCATGTGTGTGTACCACATACAAACAGTGCTTGCAGAGTTAAGAAAAAGACATTGGATCTCCTGAAATTAGAGTTACAGAAGGTTGTGAGCCATCATGTGGGTTCCTGGTATCAAACCCCAATTCCTCTGAAAGTGTAGCCATTTATCTTAACAGCTGAACCAGCTCGTCAGCCTCCAGGATTTTAATAGGTCTTAGTTTTAGTTTTACATTCACTATGACCTTCTTTGCTTGGAATATACTCAACTCTACAACCTTAAGCAATTTAAGATAAGAATGATATGAAGACACCAGTGTAATCAGGAGAGTCTAGTATCTTCACATCGTTTGAATAAATTTATAAGTCTATGCTTCTGGAAAATGCCAACAGTGAATATGTTTATTCTATATTTAGAAAATGTCATGGCAACTAGTTAACTACATGTAATATATTTTATATTTGTTCTAATTACAAGTTTATTTTGTGATTTTTAAATAATTTAAAGACTGAAGTAGAATAGAAGACTCTGCAACAAACCATTTCACTTTTTAAAATATAAACTTATATAAATAAAAAGTAGGCATTTTAAGAAAAGTTACATAGGTAGCAATTTAAAAATTATATAGAGATGCTTTGGGGAAAGAATATAGTATAATTTGGGTTAATAATGTCACCATAGAGAGATGGATTGCCAAATATAAACCGAAATATTTTTCAAATAAGATTTGTGAGTATTCTGAAGGACTGAATCCCATGAATATATAAAGATAGGATGTTTATTTTGTACAAAAGTCTACTGCAATAAATTCTGGAAGTATTCTGATTTTCAGCTCAAAGAGGTTAAGTAACTTGGCCATGTTAAATCTCATTGGTGATGATGGGATATAATTTAGTTCCAACACTAAATTTTTTAATACAAACACCCAGTTAAATCATATATACTTCCTCTCCAAAAGAAAAGTGGAGAAGTTCAGCATTTCAAAACTTTATGTCCATTTTACTGTGTGACTTTATAGGTCTGTTGTTATACAAACTCTAACAGAACAGAAATGTAAGCACCAGCAATGTACTGCTTTATAGATCTGGAGTTCCCAAACTTAGATGTTGGCAGACTGTTTTCTAATGAGTTCAATGAGAGAATAATCTCTGTCCCTATCTTATAGATGACTATCTCCATATTTGTATTATGTTTCTTTATGTCTCTCCCTCCCCACTCTGTGTGTGTGTGTCCAAATTTCCCCTTTCATAAGGGTCAGTCATATTGCATTATAATGTACATATTTATCTCATTCTAATCTGATAGCCGATATAAAGACCTTTAAACAAAATAAAAATCACATTCTATAGCTCTACCAAACATAGGAAGATCTGAGAGACACAATTCAAATGGCAAGAAATATACTGACTAGGCCTTAAAAACAGAATAGAATAGCATACATTTTAATTGCTAGACTATGATGAAACATCAAATAAAATTTTTCTGTTCATTAAAAATAATCATTTTTTTTCATTCAGTATTTTCTGAAACACATGTGAGCTAATGTTTGTTGATTATCTACTGTATCAGGAAAACAGGAATTAAATTTATCTCTAGAATCTAGAGACTTGTATTTATACATTTTGTCATTCTTTTGACAGCTTTAGACTCTAGACTCTGCTTTAAATAGAAGATAGAGGCACAGTCACAAACAAAGTCAATGCCTTCATAATCAGCTCCATGACACCATCCCACAATAATTAATATACAAGTTAATGTGTTTCTTTTCTGAGGACAGATGGGAATAACTGGATGGGTAAACTGATGAATAACACAGTAGTATTTCTCAGCCTGTTTAGACATGACCACAGATGGTCTTTGGAGGAAGGTATAGCTTCCTGAAATGATTAGGAAATCAAGCCTCAAAAAAGGATATTCTGTCCATTAGGCAATAATGAGTATAGTATCATCATAGTTCGCCTCTGCAAACTTCTTTGAGTTGCAGAATAATAGCAAACTACTCAGGTATCTCTTGTTCAGTGTGTAAGGGAATGTGAATTCTTTTGTAATGCTTTGATTTGCATTAACCAGCTCAACCATTTTTTCCTTCTCTTACATGGGCTTTTTGATGAACAAAAACACACACTCTCTCTTTTTTTTCTTCAGGCAAACGAGAAGAAAGAATATGCCAGAAAGTGATCATTAAATCACTCATAAAGCAACAGGACTGTGTAAGCCAGAGCTCTGTAAGTAGAATAATAACACTGCTTACTTAAAGAACATTTGTGTTTCTGCAAAACAGTGGATTGCTGACATGTGACAAACTCATATGCCAAGAAAATGACAACATACAGTATTTAACTCCTAGAATGTTCCTAACATCTAATATTAAATATCCTGTTTCTAAAGAATTATAAATTGCTATTATTATAAATACTCAACATTTCTTAATGGTAATTGTAATTTAGAGAGAGAAACACAGTATGTATATATTTGACTACATTTTGTTTCTAGCCATGTAATTTTAGTCAGTGAATGTAATCCACATTATTACTCTACTCCTTATGTTATACTCTACTTAATTCTATACTGTCCTTGTACCAGAACATGACACCAGTAACAACAGAATTTTTGGGCTGGATTTTAAGTTATTCCCTATTTCTATTCAGTTGTGCTTGCACAGTTCATTTTTAAAAATTATGTAAGCATTGTTGTATTCCGCATGACCATGTAACAACCCTTTGATGTACATATGAATTATGTTCTAGTATAGGATTTTCACAATCTTTTAAATATATAGGAGATTGGGGAATGAAATTGTAAAAATGTTCTCACTGACTCTTTAGTCACCAGCTTTGGCTGAATTGGAAGATTTTATTTTCTCATTTGTCCTTGCAGATCAGTGTTGCATCTTGTGATGGAAAATGCCCATCAGCTACCATATATAACATCAATGTTGAAAGTCACCTGAGGTTCTGCAAGTGCTGTCGTGAAAATGGTGTACGAAACCTAACTGTGCCTCTGCATTGCTCAGGAAATGGTACAGAAGTTATGTACACACTCCAGGAACCTATAGACTGTACATGCCAGTGGAATTAAGCTCCTGCATTTGAAGAACTCTATACAACAGTGTCACGTCAGGCAACATGAGCTCAACACTATTATTTAGGCACATGGCAGAATTGTTATATGTCCTTAACACTATTGGAATTTGACAACCTAATAGTCAGTACAAACTGTGTATAGTTTCAATGGAAAAGTTTAATTTGTAGTTTTATTTTAGGGAATAAAATTGTTCCAAGTTGTCTAGCTGGAGTACTGTTGTATTTATAATTGCAATGTGGGTGAATTTAAATATTCCTATAGTGTAGGAGACTATGTTGCAGAATATCTTCCATTTCAGTCCATAGTTCTCTTTTTTTGGTTTTGATTTGAAGTCTGCCAAGGCTGTCTAAATTGAAGTAGACGTAATTTCTTTTGCATATTCTGGGCCAAAGTGATTGGTTATAATTGCCTGATAGAGCCATAGGTTCTTAACTTATTTAATACTTCAACAAATATTAGGAATGTTACTGCCAAGTCTCTCATTTTTTCAGGTGTGGCATTACCATAACACTTTTATGACTTCTACAAATATATGTAGCAACAATTTGGTGAATTTATGTTAGAAACTAGACTGTTTTCCAGGTCTTTTTGATTCTGGTTTCATGCTCTTTTATTGTAAATGATACATCAAGGTAATAAAAAAGTCACAGAATCTTCCATTATTAAATAGTACTGGATAGGATTAAAAAGCTTAAATCTAGTATACATGTAGAATGTCACACATGCAATGATAGTTATTTCATAATAGGGAACAGGAAAACATAGCATCAGTCACTATAGGATGGCCTGGAGCTATATTTTTTATACCATTAAAATTATTAACTTTATTGTTACTATTTAATATTTAGTTTCTTTATCACTGGAGACTGTTTCTAAATATATCTGTACACTATGAAACCCAAGAACTATTTTTTGCCATTAAAGCTGCTGCTTTGCCAGTGAAGAGTGACATAAAATTATCTGAATGTATTCATAATGTTTGGATGGCATGCTGCTCTTTGAAACTACATCAAATCATTGACATTTGCAAATAATCTGCTCTGAGATCTTTGCAAACTCCCAAATTCTTTGTGTCAGGGAGTATATAATTATTTGAGTTTCTTCCTTGGTAAAAAGAACCTGCCTTAGTCTGATTGTGAATACCAGTGAAATTCAATGTTAATAAAAGGATATTAAAATTTCATTGAAAAGCTTGATAAGGTAGGGTCAGCTTGAGCTAAGTGACCTGTTTTCAGACATTAATGTTTCCATTTTAAAGTTATGCTTTCAAGAAATACTGTAATTATGAAGTGTTTGAATCTCCAGGGTTGCTTAGAAATGGGTGAGTTATCTGGAAAGTCCTATGTCTACTTTACATGAAAATTATTTACCTTGTTTCTTTTAATATCAGTATTTTCTTTAGATATAAACATTTGTGTATCTGTAATTATTAGCATATAGATTTAATTAAATGTTTTTGTTCAAATGTACTAAAAATTACATAAAATGTCATATGTCTGAAGCAGAGGTGTATAATATATATTTTCTATCTCTTTTAAACTTCAATCTCTATTACTATATATTAACTGATCTTAAATCTATTTGTGGGGAAGAGAAAACTATTCTTCTGGTGTTTTTTAAACAACAAATAAAATACATGCTAGAGTTTTATGATGTGTTTGATATTCTGAACAATGAGAATAGAGGAAAAACAAGACATACATGTTCTATGCTTCTTTGCAATTTAAAGTTGAAAAAGAATGAAGTCTTTCACTAGTCATACATATGAAGAAATCTATGTGGAGACCTGAAGCACATAGAAAAATAATGTAAGATATCTTTCATGTAAGTACAGAAGCAAAGTTGGGCATTCAGCGATTGCTGCTGGAATAGTTGTATAGTCACTTGAACAAAAATTTCTTTGGGTTTATATTATTCGCTGACATCAGAATAAACTGAAAATAAATCTATGATTTCTATGTGAAATGGACCACTAGAAGTTCTAACAGAAAAATAGGGGAAAGATGAATTGTCATCTTGTACAAAGGGGAAATCATTCTAAGTTTGACACAATACACAACAGCCTCCACACAGAGATTAATAAATTCAATAAGAAAATGTTATGAGCAAAATCTGTATGAAAATAAGAAATGTCAAAAGAAACTGAAAAAAGAATGGTGATATTTCATGGACAGGGCTAACATTCCTGCATAAAAAGTGCTTTTGAAAAACCATAGGAGAGTAAACTTGAAAAGAGAAAAGTGGGCCTCGTGCAGATTGTTCAAAGAGAAACAAATAAAACAGCTGAAGTTTTAAAATGAATTCTGAAATGCAATCACTTTCCCACCAAGCTGGTAAATGTTAAGTAATTATTCTTTGCAAAAAAAAAAAAAAAAAAAAAAAAGTCTGCATGAAGACCAGTCTGTCTTGTATTATTGCTGATGACTAAAATGTGTAGAAATATTAAGGAAGACTTAGCAATATATATTAATATTAGAGGGGTGTTTGATTAGCTCATGCTATAAAGAAAATAGGTCCTAGACAGTGTATTTGTGTAAGTACAAACTGGCAATTGCTCAAGGCTATTAATTTTTATTAGAAAACTTTGTAATCAAACCAACAGAATTGAATAAATTTTATAAATTTATGATGTAATACTATGACTACTGTGCATGAAACAGAAACATATATATACATGTGTATATATATATATATATATATTCATGTAAGCTGATCTCTAGAATTTAGTTGGATAATAAAGATCCAAACTCAGAACTTCATGTTCGTGTGGGAATCACTTTACTCAATGACCCATTTCTTCTGCTGAAGGCAGTTTTTTTACTTCATTTTCTAATTTTTATGGCAATATATTAATCTAAATATTTATGGGACCCTGTATGATAATTCAATACATGGATAAAGTAGTTATAATGATAAAATCAAGGTCATTTTATCTTCTCAAGCATTTGTCGTTTTTTTCCTATTGGGAATCTTTGGACTATACTAATTACTTTGAAATATATTACCAGCTGTTGTATAAAGTTCTGTTACCCTGCCATGCTGAAGGACACCAGGGCAACTCTCTCCTGTTTAGCCGTATCTGACCATTGTTTCCTAGTCTCCCTTTCATCCTTGCCCTCTGTTTGTAGCGTCACCTGTTTCACCTTTCTCTTTCCATGAGTTCAGTGCTTTTGCTTCCATGATTGACAGTGCCTGGTACTGGTCTCTTTTGCTAGTTTGTCTAGTTTGCAATGGTGAGAAAGGGAAGAGGCAAAGTGCCATGCTCAAAGCACAGGAAGTCTAACTTGGAATGGATGGAAGGCAAAGGGCAGTTTCTGAAATATGTGCTGACAAGTTGAGACCTCAGGCTGAGTCAGATCAAGTGACCAGATGTTTCTAAACCATGTGCACTGTGTACCAAAGACCTGCGGTGAGAGAGGAGTGTATCCGAGGATGGAATCCATATGAATGCTCTTTTGTGTATTTTGAGGATTTCAATGGTATAAGATGTGGCTGCTTCAACAGGCTGGAGGCCAAATAGGTAGGGATTAGTAAAACACAACTACTGTAGATTAGGCGGAAAATGGTAGAGAGCACATGGAGGAAGGTGTTTTGCATAAGACAGGTTTTGGAGGTTAAGTCTAAAGGTCTTAGTAATCACTATGCAGAGTTGGGAGAATTCCTCTGCAATTGATGATTCAGTGGGTGGATGATGGGAATTTATTGGGCAGGTATGGAAAAGATTTAGAATTCGGTTTCTATCCTGCCGTCTGGTCTATAAAACAACTGAGTGGAATTATTAGTATATACCCGTTTCCATTGGGCTAGTGGCGAGGAGAGAAATTCTTGATTGTAGTTGTTAAAAAAGAATCTGTCTAAAAGTAAGGGATTGAAGTTAGTGAGGGCAAAAGTATCTAGAAAGGAAAACAGGACCCACCATTAAATAAAAAGACCTCTGCCATTTAGAGGTCATATTAGAGAGCTAAGGGAGGAGACTGAGAAAGAATGGCCAGAGGTTAAAGCTTAGAATAGTAATGGGAGGCCACAGAAATCCAGGGAATGCGAGAAACCTGAGTAACCTATTAAGGGCTAATAGGGAAAGCGATATATAGAAGCAGAGCGTATTATTATTAAAAGCCACATTGAAGAGGCAAAAAAAAAAAAATGATTGACAGGCAGAGAATTCTCAGTGTGCTCATCACACCGCTCCCACTGGGCATACATCACACTCATCCTTCTACACCTGGCAACACTGGGTACTCTTGGATCTTGGTGCTGCTTTTCTTCCTGGGTGCTGAGGAACCTGCGCAGATATCTCACAGCCCAGGCAACCTGTATCCGGGCTTCCCTGTTTTATAGATTACTTATGGATCCCCTCAAAATGCAGTCTATGACTGGCCCAGAGCCCTAGGTGAAGCACTCTGGAAAAGAGGGGGACTCACCTCCTGTAAGATAATCTCTGACCTGTGAGTGACAGGGGCTTTCCCACCATTCTTGCTAGAGAGCTAGTTATAACATTTTTGAGTTTCTCGTGAATAAACACTCATGGGGAAATCTAATTTGGTGGTTTCACTTTGCCCTTGCTCACACATACAAAGTCACCTGTATAAATTTTACCCCAAGCTAAGGCTGTTTATAGCCACGTGATCTGTTTCTTTCCCCTTCCTTTCATGAGATGCCAGGTTCTCTCTCACATGGCCTCCTCTTCCTCCCCTTGTAAGTACTGAGCACAATTCTCCACTGTTTGGGGATCTGTCCTCCCACTCTCTCCACCTTCACTTTCCCGTCTCCATGGAGACTTTCACTCAATCCAACCCCAGGAGACAGAGTTGTGGGCAGAGAAAAGCAGCCTATCAGCCCACGAGGAGCCAGAGTTCTGAGGGTAGAAGGGAGGGAGTCAGGACTAGGCTCATGGTTCCCTGGGGACTGTCCCTGTGCAGGGTTGGGGTCTGGGCAGGCTGCTTGTCTTTGAGGCACCTGCAGGCATCCCAGTCCTGCAAACCCTGCGCTTTGACTAGCAAACTTACCCTAGCTAACATTTCAGCTTGTTTCCTTCCTGTCTGCCTAGGCTACTTTAAAAAATTTAGCAAACAGTGCACTTGAGAACAACCAGTCTGTTTCTTTCTACCAAAGGGGTAAACATTGTGCCTTGCAGTTAATGAGGGTCTGCAGCACAAGGGATCGTGAAGTTATTCCCATTCTTCCTTTCTTTCCCTTCCACCACACACGTCATTAACATTTTAATTTACCCATAGACTTGGGGATGAATACCCAGAAAACAGACCACTTACATCAGATTGCCAATCAAATGAGCATTGTGAAAACTTTGTGATTTTGTGGCAGGGTCTGAAGGCTTGATGGCTGGCGATTTCTTTTTTTCTTTTTTTTTTTTTCTTCCTTCTTTATTTTGTATTTATCAAAAAAAAAAAACACAGTAAAAAGAATTTAAAATGTGGAAGAGTTAACAATAACTATACAGAGGATAAGAATCATAAGCATGGCTTATCAAGGGTGGAAATACAAATAAGATTGCTACACATATATTTTCTTTGTGTTCATCTTTCCCTCTGAATTTTTTTTTTTCCATCCCTGTATATCCTTATTCGAGGTCTCTTCCCCCTCCCAACACATCTGGTCATTTTTCTTCTCTGCGATTTCTTTTTAACCGACCTGTTTTTTCTCTTAAGGCAAACATCTGCTTGATAGAAACCAAGGAAGATTTTGTAGGAAGAATCTTGCTTTCGGTGACCATTTGAGTAGATTCTGGGGACCTATATGTAATCAAATGACACTGAAATTTTAGAAATACATATGTAAAGCACAGACATTCCTTTCTCTCTAGGGTTTTAAATTTTGTTTGTCTCCTCCCATTCCTTTCTTTATTGAGGGTTTGACACAAGGTCTTTTTCTATAGGTAATAGCCTGATAGCTCAGGTGGGTAGACTTTTTGTTTGTTTGTTTTTTTGTTTTTTCTAATAAGAGAGTTTGATTCCTAAAGGCTGTCTGCCTCATAAACTTGTAGGTGAAAGTGTTTTAAAAGTAAATTAATTGATGGCTCAGAGGTTAAGAGCACTGACTATTCTTCCAGAGGTCCTGAGTTCAATTTCTAGCAACCATCTATGATGACATCTGGTACTCTCTTCTATATACTGTATACATAATAAATAAATAAAATAAAATAATAAAAGTAAATTGGATTGAAGCTACCCTTGCATGTTTTTCTATTTAAACTTCAACTTTATTAACAGTATTTGAAATATTTTTCATAATGATGGTGTCATTTTTAAATGTGAGGGATTACTTCCAACGCAGTAGCAATGTGTGGGTGCCTTAATTGTTCTTCTATTGAGGTTAAGTAGTTCTGCACAATGAGATGTAATTTTGTGTAATTGTCTGGTAATTCATTATATTTCTAACACTTTCTTCATATTCAATTAAAATGATTTCTAGAGGCAAATTATTTTCCTATTTTCTGGAAAGTACTGAAGCTTCTAATTTTATTTGATGCTGAGTATTATTATGTAGCATGCAATCATTAATGCCTTCACATTCACCTAGATGAGCAATCAATCTAAACTGAAAAGACACAATACTGAATGCCTGTACACACACACACACATACACACACACTGAAGAATGTCAAATACATTAGTTTTGAAGTTCAAAATATCAAAATATGCATCTCTGATTGAACTGAACATACTTTATTTTTCAGGTAGAATATGAACTATTCTATTGCTCCAATTAGTTACATTGTATTAAGACATCTTTCAGCTTAGCCATTTAAAAGTAGTTAACAGTCAAGATGCAACTGACTTGAATCCGTCACTTTGGAAAATGGAGGATGCATTAAAGGAAAATAATACCAGATTCAATTCATAAAACATTTGCCTTTGTTAGGTATCACATTTATATGCATATATAAATAACACCTGTTTCCATTCCTCACAAATGAGGTTGGCCAGCAGGGAAGAGATCAGAATTTAGTGAAGGCCCTGGTAGATGAAGCATCTCAAGGTTAGATTTTCTTTGTGGGAAACACAGGTCTGTCTCAGTGTCTGTGGAGATTCACTAGAGCAATGCCGTGGTTTTTCAGGTCTTTGATGCTGAAGTCCCTTATAGAAATGACAGAGTATTTTACATAATCCACATGTATCCCATTATATACTTTGAATCAGGTATAGGCCATTTAGAGGTAAATGTTACTCAATAGTTATTATTCTCCATTGCCTAAGGAACAATACAACTTTCTCAAATATTTTTGATCTGAGGTTTGCAGGGTTCACAAATATGAAACCCAGAGGTCCAGAGGGCTGACTGAGTATCAATGTGTTGGAAACTGAATTTTTTTAAACAAAAATAAGTTATTGTGGATTCTCTAGTTTATCAAACATTTTCTTTATGTATAAATAAACCAAAGACCTAAAATGACTCCAAGCCAACAATTTTGCACTCAAATGCCACACTATGTGACTCATCTGTGGAATATACAACTGTTTCTCTCATAGGCATTGGAAGTAGAATGGTGGAGAATAAAGGCTGGGGAGGGTAGAAGAGAGGAAGAGATGTGGAAAGCTTTTACCAGTGGGTACCAAATTACAATTTAGTAGGAGTACTCTAGTGTTCTGCCTTATAGGAAAGTGTCCACAGACAATGGTTATGCACTGCATTCTCAAAAAGTTAGGACAGAGAACTTAGAATATTTTCACCGGGGAGAAGTGATAAATCTTTGAGGTGGATGTGTTTAACCTGATTATGTAAGGATGTGTTTAACCTGATTACTGATTATGCAATGAGAAAAGAATACTTCATGGATATGCATAATTCTTGAGTCTTTAATGTATCAATCAAAAAATAAATTTAAAGAAAAAAATAACTAGAATGTTACACCCCTCTACTTTCTAAAGAATAAAGAATTATTAGCTAGCATATTTTATGGTAGTTTATGAGTTATAATCAATAATGTAAAATATCTCTTTTCTTTCTCATCTTTCTACTGACTATAAGCAATACAAAAGAACCTTCCCCAAGAAGGTCTTATATGTAGTGTTGAGGCATCAGTGAAGCACCAGCATGATGCATTTATCTTTTCCAAACTGGCTGTTTTCTCCAGTCTTTCACATTATGTAAAACAAAAATTAAGCAGTTATTCAACTATTTTTGTAGAAGATGAACACTATTGAAACCAGGAGTCCAAGAATAGAATTCTTTGTAAGACTGTCTAGTACTCTGAAGTAAAAAGAAAGCAGAAGCATTTAAAAATGAATCTAAAGTTGGATTTCCTTTAGAAAGAAAAACATCTGTGTCTTCTTCTAATGGCATTATAATTGCACACTAATTCTGCACAAGTAATTCTAGCAGCCACTTTGAAACTGTTTTAATTGGTGACAATTCATTTCCTACTTGATTAATAAAAACATTAACATTTTTATTGGCTTGGAAAATATATGAGTAAAATACACGGGAAGCTAAGAGGTCTGCACTGTTAAGCCTCTAAATATGTTAATAAGGGGAGTTATGAAATTATGTTGCTGAACTGCTCTGCTCTTAAGACATGTTTTGGTAGGTTCATGTTCACAATGAAAAGTAACTTGCAAAATTGCTGGTGTCAGTAAGTCATGAAAGATAGCAACACTATAACATTCTTAAGTCCTTCACATCTTGCAGATATTTTTAAAAGAAAAAAATGGAGAGGAAAATAATATGACTCTTCACATCATATGTCAAAGAATCAAGTATAATGTGGACTGGTCTCAATAATGTGAAAGTCAGCAAATATAAAATGCTATTTTTGATGAGTGAAACTTTTGTCTATGTTCATTCATTCATTGTATTTAGTCTTGACTTCATTAATTCAACAAATGTTTATTATTTTACATACTAGCCATAGCTTCTATATCTGCAGAATATTTCCCCCAGTCTCTTTGGTAAGCATCAGGTTCTTGGGCTAATTATATCTTACTTTTGGTCTTGATCAGTCCAGAATTCATATGGGTGAGATCATCTTATCCATCTCATAACTTACAACCTTATTCAAATCAAATTGTTATTAACTCACTTTCCTCCTATGAGATTCAGACATGCATGTTATTTTCTTAATAAGTAGTTAAGTCTTTTCCATGGTATTTCTCCATTGCCAAGCTGAATGTGTAATGTTCTTCCTCTCAAGCCTGTTCTGTTTCCTGATTTGTCAACTCTATTGTGGACATTACTTTCCTTTTTCTTTTTTTCTTTTTTTTCTTTATTTATTTTGTATTTATCAAGAAAAGCAGTAAAATGAATTTAAAATGCTGAGAAGTTAACAATAACTATATAGAAGATAAAAATCATAAACCTGACTTATCAAGGGTGATAATGCAAATAAGATTGCTACACATATATTTACTTTGTGTTCAGCTTTCCCTCTGAATTTTTTTTTTCCATCCCTGTATATCCTTATTCAAGGTCCCTTCCCCCTCCCACCACATCAGGTCATTTTTTCTTCTCCACAACTCCCCATCCCCTCCCTGGGCAGGGAGCAGACAGTCCTATGGT